>JBCJKH010054383.1:0-22398 GCA_039877255.1 Loriculus beryllinus
TAAAACGGTGCTACCCACATAGCTCTCGCTCCTCGCATGTTCTCTACAAGTCCATTTGAATCCAGTTTGGCTTTCACAACTCACAGGTGTTGCTACACGGATGTAACTGTACGAGCTCGCAATAACAGAAGCAAAGCTCACTGAAGACACAAGATTAGACACCAAGTTGAGAATGGCCAGAACTCTTGAGCAAAATGGAGTCACATAGCAAAAGAATTTGTAAAGGTAAAAGACGAGGAGAGAGGGGGCTTGATATGAGAAAAGCTACTGCCTGGAAAAAGTAGAGTTAAAGTACTTTTAGCTTAACTTAGGTCAAAGATAAAGAGCAATGTTTGTGTTGTAAGTCTGTGGTGACATAACAGGATTTAGTGGCCCCACTAAACATGACTGCATGATTTCACACGATCCTGATTAGTTTAGAGCCAGTGCCTCCCAAACATCTGCTAGCTTCTGATACTCCTTTTCTGCCTGTTCTGTTTTGCTTGCAATAAATTTTGCACGAAGGTCACACTGTTCTAAATCTTTGCCAGCTATCAGAAACTTACAGATCTGGCTGGTTTCGGCTAGTTTTGTGAGTACTGGGGCATCCAACTGTGCCAAAGGTGAAAAGTGCACCGTGAGGAAGACTGCTTACTTCATCTTGAAGACCCCTGCCCACAATCACCGGAGAGCAATGTGCAGTCCTCATATTCCCTGCCTATACATGGGAATTATGAATATGTATATGGCTAATGCAATATTGAAAGTATACAAACCTAAGCAGCATGCCCCGGGCTATGGTCATGCGCCCAGTGCTCTTGCTTTTTGCTTTATTGACTTTGTCCCTCAATAAAACCCTGTTATCTCGATTAGTGGAGTTCCTATTGCACAGCGTTACTCCTGTGACAACTGGAGACACCTTCCGTAGCCAACACCCTCCCCAGAGGGCTCCATGAAGTCAGTAACGGGAGAAACAGGTACCACTGAAATGACACAGCGCCTGCCAACGCGAGGTAGCCACAAGACAGCGGCCACTGCCTCAGCAACCACCACACCGCCCACCACGCCCTGAGCGTAGCCCCGCCCACCCCACCCAGGGCTGACTTCCGCCCGCTCCAGGGCCTCGCGCACCAACATGGCAGCGGCCGAGTGTGCTGGCGGCGGTGCAAGGGCCAGAAGTGGCAGCACGGTGATGCCTCTGGGGCACCCCAAAGATAAATTCCTCTTCTTCAAGCCACTGTGGCTTGCTGTGCCCAGGGGTTGGGTGAGGAAGCTGGTTGGACTGTAACTGTCAGGCTATTGGGTCATGCACCTCTGCTCCTCCCAACAACTGTTTCCTAGCTGCTCCGATCTCTGAGGGCACTTGTCACGGGTTCCTGCTATCAGCGCTGCAACACACTACAGAAATTGTAGGTTCACAAGGGTGAAAAATAATGAGTCCTCAGAACTGGACACAGCCAGGAACTATTCAGTTGCAGGGGCAGGTGCTAAGAGTGGCCCAAAGCAAAACCCCCAAGATCCTGCAGCGTCCTGGGAACCCAGACCAGAGACGCAGCATTATGGGGTGGCTTGTTAGTTGCAGCTGGCAGTTCACAAGGAGTCCCTGCTACCAAGTGTGGAAGACATCAGCCAGCGACAGAGGGGCCCTGAGCACACCCCCTGGGGCCCAGGCAGCCTTGGCTGGAGGTCAGGGCTGATAAGCACTCTCTGACCTTGGGGCTGTTGTTGTGCATGGAGCTTACTTGGCACAAACACTGGCGGGACACTCCCTGCCCCTGTGGGAGCTATGCTGAGGCTGAGGCTCCTGGTACCTGCTGCCCCACAGACCCTGCTGGTGCCACCATGGATGTCACCCAGTGGGCTCTGGAGCACGATTTTGTGTTGGCACAAAGCCCCATGTTGGTACAGGGAGCTGTGTGTCCTGTGTGGGTACTCCAACTGTCTGCACCATTCACCTGGGGCTCCCGGGAGCCACTCACCCGAGGAAAAGAGCAGATGCTACTGTGGGATTTAAAACTCCCTAAAGTAGCCTAAATCAGCGCAGCAAGAAATAGAATAGCCAGGCATGGGATAAAGTAGCCACTGCAGCAAACGGAGGCTTCACCAGCCTCAGAGGAGTAAAGGAAAATTCTCAGAAAATAATTCATGGTCCCTTTTTGTTCCCCCTGTTCCTCCTCCTGGTGCATGGAGGGAGAGCCCTGGAGGTCCGCGGTGCTGCCTCCATGCCCGGAGGTTTTGTCCCGCCAAGGCGGGAGCTCCCGGGAACTACGTGTTGGGCTGATTTCCCACAGTTTCTGAGGACGGGTGGCACTTCCTTCTGTAGTGCCCGGGAACGTCGAAACCGCCGATTCGAGCTGCGGACTTGTCACAAGCACAGCTCCCCGCCTGCCCGAGCAAAGTGCGTTGAAGGCGGGCGGTCCCCTTGACTGAACCCCCCCGTACCCCCGCTCGGGGCGGTCCGGGGCGGAGCGGCGAGGAGCGGGAAGCGGGTGGAGGTCCCGCCCGCCTGCAGTGCTGGCCATGGCGGCGACAGGAGCAGGAGGGCGTGCGGGCGCGGCGGGGCTCGGGGGTATGTCTGCGCGACCGCTGGGCGCGGCGGAGCCGCTGTCGCTCGGCTCGCTGCAAGGAAAGGTGTTGCTGGTGGTAAACGTGGCGTCGCTTTGAGGCACTACGACCCGCGACTTCCTTCAGCTCAGAGACCTGCAGCAGCGGTACGGGTCTCGCGGGCTGCAGGTCCTCGCCTTCCCCTGCAACCAGTTCGGGCATCAGGTAGGGCCGGCGGCGGGATTGAGGAGCGGGGGGGGGGACGCCCGTCCGGCGGGGCTCTCACGGGCTTCGCTCGGGGCGCTTTTGCTTTTCTTCCCCTAGGAAAATGCGACGAACGAGGAGATTCTGTTGTCGCTAGAGCATGTCCGTCCTGGGAAGGGGTACAAGCCCAACTTCATCATGTTCGAGAAGTGCGAGGTCAACGGGAAGAACGCGCACCCCCTCTTCACCTTCCTGAAAGAGGCGCTACCCTTCCCGCACGATGACCCCTCCTCACTGATGACCAACCCGCAGTTCATCATCTGGTCCCCAGTGTGCCGCAACGACATCTCCTGGAACTTCGAGAAGTTCCTCATCGGCCCGGACGGCGTGCCCTTCAAGCGGTACAGCCGGCACTTCGAAACCATCAAGATCCAGGATGATATTGAATTGCTTCTGGAGAGGGTTGCCAAATAAAGCGGAGCGCCGCAGCGCTCGCTACCTGCTTAGCTTGTTGCACGCCTGCCTGTGCTCCTCACAGGGGGCTGCTGCTCTGGCAGAAATCCCAGTGTCTCGTGCAGATTTTGTGTTTGATGGTGCATCTTCCAAATTCTTGAAGTGTACTTGATGTTTTTAAAAGCTGCATGTGGATGTTTGGGAAACTATGCTGGGGAAAGCGGCTACAAGTCTGAGTTACCTCACTGTGATTCTCTGAATAAACAAAATAAATAAACTGAATAAACAAAAAAAATGTACTTGCTTTAAGGCTGCAGCTTGATCAGTGTGAGCAAGTTGGGTGAAACTTGGTGGCCCTTGTTTCCTCAGCTCATGTGGGTGCTCACAGGGGCGGGCTGGAATCACTGGGTGGAAATGTGAATGCAAATACAGGGCAGCATAAGCGAGAGCAGTGCCTGCAAGCTTTGCAGACTGAATGCGTGCTGTGTCCTACCCATGTTTTGCAAGCTTGGTAGAGCAGGAGGGCGGTACAGCACAGAAGCACTGTGACAAACTGCCTGCAGAGGAAAGATATGGCCTGGGGGGGGGGGTTTACACTATCAGCTACAGGTTGAGACAGGTTAATAATTGCTCAGGCAGGCAATGAGTGACTCCAGCCTGTGCTGGTGCTGCCAGGCTGGCAGCAGGCTTGGGAAAGAAGAGGCCAAGTTGGGCCAAGGCCCATCTCATTATTTGGTCTCTGTCAGCAGATGCCCATGGGAGACCAAGAATGAAGCAGCATCTGCTGCCCCTCCCCTTATTCCTGAGCCACTGCTCCCTCGATGACTGAGTTGTTCCTGGCTCTATCCCATTTGCATCAGTGGCAGCCCAGCATGAGTCTTGCCCTGTTCTACACGAAGCTCATATTGCCTTTATGCATCCCCAAAACCTTGCAACACAGGGAATCACACAGAGTGCCAGTTCTCTGTTCCCAGTGCAGAGTACCAACCACTTCTTCCAAGGAAACTGTGCCTTTCCCCAGAGTGTCCTTGTTATCCTTTGGGCACAGGAATTGCAAATGATTCTATACGTGCCGTGTGCCAGGGTTCAGGCAATATTGTCTTTTTCACTTCTTCCTTACCACTTTTTTGACTCATGCCAACCATGGAGCTGACAGGTGGAGCTGTTGACATGGAGCTGACACATGTTCCTGCATAGCAATCCTGGTTTTACAGCCTGCTGCTCAATGGCTGGAATTAGGATTGGTTTCCCCTGGCAAACAGTGAGACTGTGCTAAATTTCACCTGCCATCCTTCTGCCCAGTGCCTCAGTTCCTCCTGCACATAAACTTTTGACAAGCCTCACAAGGCATCAACAGCACTTGGTGCTGACCTGGGGAGTACTAACAGAGTACAAACTCAGGCTTTCACACGGAAGGCATAGCACTTTCAATCACTAGTGTACGGGTTTCATAACTAAAAGAACTTGGGATTTCAGGTTTTGGTTGTTGTGTTTTGGGTATTTTCCCCTTCAGTAGCTCCCCTCCCCCCAAATTCTCGGGTTTGCTTTGTTACTGTGTCTACATTCAAGATGCCCTCCGGGCTGAGGAGAGGCACTGAGGAAAACCCTATGCCAGCTCCACCTCTGAGTCACTGGGCTTTGAACTTGCATTGCACAACCCTCACCGGGCTGTTTCTTAACTTCCTGTACAGCTACGTGGAAAAAACCAGGATGTTTTAAGTAACTACAGCAGCTTGGGAGCAGAAGCTGCTTGATTTGGGAGATTATTCGTTTCAGTGAAACCTACTTCCCTCATTGACGCAGGATGTTGAAAGATGTGGGGAGAAGGGAGGATCATGGGCAGCAGGAACTCACTGCACTGAAAAAACTTTTTCGACACGAGCTGCGTGTGGCACTTCCTCAATCCTGACTCACCAGACTCAAGCCATTGCAATGGGAGCAGTTTTGTTTTGCCCGCTCCCTATCAGCCTGCACTGAGCCCCGCTGCCACAAGGAGCAGCTCCCAACGCCTGCAGCTGTTCCGAACAGCAGCTCTGCCTGAAAGGGTCTGCCACCCAGCCTGCCGGTCAAAGGCACCTTACACCGTGCTTACTCAGTGCGAAGGGCCAAAGGATTTCTTTACCTTCTGGCTACTGGGGCTGTGCTAGCAGAAAAACAAACAGCAGCTCCAGAACAGATACAGCCATGCCAGCAGAAGTACAGTGACGTGATTCCAGGATGAAAATTAGCCATGCCAGCAGAAAAATGAACAATTCCCAGTGTAAGCACACCAGCAGGAACTCTACAGCGCAGAGAAAAGCCTCCCGACCCCATTATTCCCCATCTCATTCTGGTGTTCTCCAGTTTCTGGGGGAAAGCTGAGGTGGTGAGGCCAGCCTGACGGACTTTTGGCAGACAAGCGCAGCCCCCATGCAGGCTCTCGTGCCCAAACATTATGTGGTGTCATGACCAGAAGATGTTTCAGTGCAGACAGCAGCTTAATGCTGAGGGGTAGACCTGAAGAATCCCGGGTGGTTCCTCAGGCCCAGCTCTGTTTCTGTCATTTCAGAGAGAAACAGGTGGGCTCATAAATACTCCTTTAGCATATTCCAGTGCTGCCGTGGCTTGGGGACATCATCCTTGGAACATCTGTGTCTGTAACATCTACACTCCTACACTTATTTTTTTGCTTATACACTTTTATTGCAAACAGTTAAACCCTTCGTTAGTGCTCACCCTGTGTTTCCATTCTGTAGCATATCAGTCCCCCCCTTTCTAGCAAATGTTTGCCCTCCCTAGTGATTCCTTCCCCCCCCCGCCCTTAGCTGCTGATAGTTGCCATCACATTTTTAAATCTCTAAATATGTTCAGATATTTGAAGCTGTCAGGAGTGTTAACCAGCTGCAAAGAAAATGATCCTTCCTGCCCCTAGCTACTCCTGGGTTCCCTTGTGTCCTTTCTGCCCACCAAACCCAAGCACAGCTCCTAAAATGGCTGACGAGATGTGGTGTTTAGAAGTGTATGTTCCACAGAAATGCCATCAATAGAGCCTATGGCCTTTGTTACTCTGCCTGTTCAATGTCCTTTCAGCTACTTAAAATCCTGTTCTCCTCTTGCTGAGCTTTGTTGCACCTACTAACATTTAAGATAGCTTTTAGTCACTGTTTTTTATCACTGCTATCATAAGGCAGGTAGGAAACATCTGCCTCAACTCCAGCAGAGTGGTACTTGAAGGGGCTTTGTTCCTGTCACTGTGCCACTCTCACAACAAGCAGCCCACAGGTTCAGCTGGAGGCAAGGGCAGGAAGTGGAATGTCTGCAAGGAAAGCTCTTGAGACAGGAGAACACAACACCCCAAACTACAGTGAAACTGTCACAATGTCACTTACTACTACGGAGGAAAGCATTTTAACTGCTTAACACACTTTCTGTTAGGAGGAGGTAATTCATTAGCAGTGACGTCAGCCACGGAAGCATTATCTCAGGACTGCTGACTCACTTTAGAAACACACCCCGTCTTGCTATAACAGGTTATGTTAGCTTCTGGAAGCCTAAAGGGGCCCTGCCCTTTGGAAAAAGCAGAAGTTACAGTACTTGACTCTTGCTGGAAGGAGAAAATGTATGTCTTTTTCAGTGTTAACTAGACTGGCCCATCTCTCAAAAATCAAAAGGCCTTTAGCATTTTGACCTGGGTTGCTGCAGCCCCACCGGGTCTTGCTGGCAGGAGATGGAGCACCATCAGACACTGCCTGCTGGGGGAGCACTCCCCTGTGCAGACAGCATAGCCCACATCATCCCTCACTGCTTTTGTGTCTGTGAGGTGAAAAGATTTCTTTGGTTAGTTTGTTTTTTGTTTTTTTTTTTAGAGACATTTTAAAAACTCCTGAGCGTTATTCGTGGAGTCTCCTTCCGCAGCCAACACCCTGGCCAGAGGGCTCCATGAAGTCAGTAATGGGAGAAACAGGTAACACTGAAGTAACGCAGCACACACCAAACGTTCGTGCACCAGCTTTGATGGCAGCAACTTTCCTGGAAGGGCAGCGGGGCTGCTCTGACAGCCTCTGCCACGGGCAGCGGGACCGGCCAGCTCAGCGCCTGCCAAAGCGAGGTAACTACAAGATGGCGGCCACTGCCTCAGCAACCACCCCACCGCCCGCCGCACCCCTGAGCGTAGCCCCGCCCACATCCTAGAGGGCGCGCGGCGGGCCCGAGCGAGCGCGGTGGGCGCACCCAGGGCGCATGCGTACGCGGGCCGACTTCCGCCCGCTCCAGGGCTCGCGCACCGATATGGCGGCGGCCGAGTGTGCTGGCGGCGGTAGCGGGGCGCGGCCGGACGTGGCGGTGCAACGGGCAGAGCTGGGGCCGCTGCTGGCCACGGCCCTCAGGCCCGGGGAGTCCTGGTGAGCGGGGCCGGCCGGCCCTCCTCTCTGTTCCCTTTCTCTCTGCGCGGTGGGGCCTGTTGGGCCGGGCCGGGCCGGGCCGGGTCGGGTCGGGTCGGGTCAGGCTGAGCCGGGCCGGGTCGGGTTGCGCCGCCACTGAGGGGACCGCTGAGCCCGGTGCCGTGTGTTGCAGGTACCTGGTGGACAGCCGTTGGTTTAAGCAGTGGAAGAAGTACGTAGGCTTCGACAGCTGGGACATGTTCGGTGCGGGCGATCCCAGCGTCTTCCCCGGGCCTGTTGACAACTCGGGGCTCTTTGGCGGTGAGTGGTGGCCGGCGGCGGCGGGGAGCGGGTCCTGGCGGGGGCTGCGCTAGGCCCGCGGCCGGGCTCCCGTTAAGTCACTCCTGGGTGCAGGCGTCTCGTCGCGCGGTTTCGCTTTTGAAGCCGTGCGTTGTGAGAGGGCAGAAGCGGCCGTCCCGGCTTTGTAAGTAGGAGACTGGTGCGGTTTCTGTCTGCCCGTGGGAGCGTTGGCGTTTCTCGGTGTCATGGGTAGTGTGTGTGTAGGTCTTGAGAATAAAGCGTTCTGTTTGATGCCGTGCTTTCTCATGAGTTGTCTCCTTTTAGATCCAAAAACTCAGACGTTAAAAGAACACCTCATTGATGAGCTAGATTATGTGCTGGTTCCAACCGAAGCCTGGAATAAGCTAGTGATGTGGTATGGCTGCATGGATGGACAGCAGCCTATTGAGAGAAAAGTAAGTATGGGCGAGCCTGGTTCTCTTCAGCCTGGTTTTATTGTTTGATCTCTACCAAGCTTAGTGTTTATTTTGCTAGATGTGAGTTAGGACAGGATCCTCAGCAGCTCTGTGGAGATCATAACATAGCGTCTTTTGTCGTGTTGTCTGAAAGAATAATCTTCTAGTGCTGCAGTTCAAATGTGTGAATCTTCATTGATTCTCAGTTGAGGGGTTATATGTGGGGAGAGCCATGAACCTTGTTCTGGTTAACTTTTTGCCTTATTATTTGAAGCAGTGCAGTTCAAACTAGTGCAGTGGTTTTGTATTGCATGGAATAGTTTGCAGTTTCTTGAAAAATTAAAGTTGTCATTATTTGCAGACAGAAGGGGGCATTGGAATAGTTTATGTTTTACTACAGGCAGCTTAGGGACTTCCTCTGGAGTTTAAGGCAGTTCTTGTTTTCCAAAATTCTGTTCCAGAAAGTGGAATATGTAAGTTTTGGTTCTGGAAATGTATCAGACACTTGGTTATAGGTAAAAGTGTTTTTTTGTTTGTATTTTAGTCTTAGGTTTTTGTGCTGACTAAACTGAGTCATTAGTCACTACACCAAGTAAATAGTGCTGATATAATGTAAAGCATTACTATTGCTGAAGTTTTAAGTAGCATTATGTTGGCTTTCATCAAGGAATGCAAGGCCCAGGGAAGTGTAGCACTGGAGTGGTAAAATGAAGTAAGATCCCTCTCTTGCAGGCCCACTGCTGGTCAGTGCTTCTGTAATGTTGTCACTCAGTGTGGTTTAGAAAATATATGGGATGAAAAATTCTGATGTCTTCTGAAAGCATGAATGCTTCACGTTCGCTCTGCTGAGTAGAAAGAACTTGTGTAAACCAGGAGTGGGGGTGTGTGGAAGATAGTTATAGCATGTAAAGGAAATGTGGTTTTAGTAGGGATAATTTAGTGAGGAATAGGAGAATCTGTACTGAGAAGGAAATCTGGAACCAATACAGATCAGTGCCTCTGAGTGAGAAAGCTTTTGTTGATGGATATGTTTTTATTTTCACAAAGCCTAGCATATTGTTAGACACTTCATTTTCTGAAAGATTGAGAAGTTGGACAGTGGGTATGGATGTTGTTGGGGAAACACTTGGTTGACAGGTTTAACCTTGTGTGACCCCTTGAAGTACCAAATACCACTATTCAACACTAATTATTGGGGGCTAGAGCTTAGAGCTGGGGCTGTTTTACAGGTGTAAGATTCCAAGTTATTGCTGCCCTGATGAGAGTAAATCCGTAAAGTTTTGAATTGCTGTTGAGAGTGCCAGTTCCTCTTTATTGTTAACCCAGTAACTGAAGTGGATTTTTGTATTTCAGTATTAAAATATAGCAGATCATTAGGTTTGTAGGATGATACAGCCTCTTATAAAAACAAAGTGAAAGGTCATTTGGGTACGTAAGCTGTAGCACTGCACCTGAGCAGACCGTGGTCAGTATTTGGTTACAGGTAGTGCTGGAAGCAAAGCACTTAACCTTGTGGTCCTTGAATGTGTTGATCCTTTTCCTGAAGCTGGATCAACTGTAATTCATACATAGAAATACCCATAAAAGTAGAATTTGGAAAGTAGTGTTCAGGCATCTTTGTAATTCTACAAGCTGGTATTTCTTCCACCTCTGTGTGTCTGATGATCAGAGTCAAGTACAGGAGGATTAGATTAAATTTACTTGTGGTTCAGGTTTCTTTTGATGATGTCAAACCATATTTTTGTGCAGTCTTCTGTAGAGTCCCAAAGTGTTTAAATGTACAAAATGCAGGCCAGTGTACTTCCACAGTGCTGTGCTCAGGTTGCTGTCCAGTGGGGTGGACACATTTTACTGTGACACAGGACAAGCCAGCTGGTCAGACACTCTTTAAAGGGCATCTGCAGGCAATTAGAGACTGTTCTTTGTCATTTATGTTTCCTAATGGACACAATGAGCTCATCAGAAACTTATTGGAGAGAGTTTTTCCATTCCTGAATATGGCTTTTATTTATTTGATTCTTGCTATGGAATACTGGAGAACAGGACATCCCATTTAATGAAATTCTTTCTGAAAAAGAAATAAGGAACTTGTCAATTGGTTCCTTTGTGTAATTTTTCTTTAAAAGAAAAAACAAAACCAAAACCCACAACAAATGAACAACACCAACAAAAAAACTATCAACAACCCCCCCAAAAAAAACAAACCAGCAAAAAAAGGGGACTGCTTTTCCTGTCAGAGGTGTTTAAAGAGGGAGAGTTTTACTTTCTGTTGTAACAGCAAAATACTGAAGATCTTTCCAAATGTGTTTGTTAATTATTTACCTTTAAAGCACCTTACCTAATCTAATACAACCCTATAAAAAACTTAGAAGAGGGAAGCATGACAGATGTAGGTCATAGCAAGTCTGGTATCTCTCAGGTAGAATAGAATGTTTCAGTTGGAAGGGACCTACAACGATCATCTAGTCCAACTGCCTGATCACTTCAGGGCTGATCAAAAGTTAGAGGAGATTATTAAGGCTGTTGTCCAAATGCCTTTGAAATACTATTACTTTTAAAAATTACACCAGATGGTTAAATAAATTATGATCTCAATTTTACAGGTAAAGAACTGTGGAGAGAGTTGTGCTGTGGTGTTTGGTATTCTGGGTTTTGGTTTTTTTGTGGGTTTTTTTAGTTTGGTTTTCGTTTTTCTCTTTGTCCTCCAGTTACATCACAGTTGTCTTATAACTGGGCCCTGGCTTTTCTTTCTGGTCTGATGTGTTTTGTGATCTGTAGGTAAAGCATGGTGTCTGGTCTTATAGAATGCCATTCTCTAAATATGCTGAAAGCTAGTGGATGGGTAGGTGTACTTACTGGAGTGTTCTCTCAAATGCAAAATTGATTTGAGAATGACTCTGAAATAAAGCAGTGTCATCAAAACAAGTTTTGAGGAGTTGTCTGTTTTTGCAAGGAGAGGCTAATGAGGCACATTGTGTATCATGCAAAAAAGTAATGAATGCTTTGTCTTACTGTTTTGTAATAGAAGGGTTTTTGCTCTGGTGTTCTTGGCTTGTATCTTTTTTATGCAAATCTTAGGCAAAGACTAGAGGCAGGTGGTTTTTATTGTTTATTTTCTTCCTCCAAAAATGCTGTGAGTGGTCAAATGTTTTTCATGGGTAGTTATTGGCACTCTCAGTTCAGTTCTGATGATGGACCTTTGGAACTTTGCACTTTGGAAGAAAAACATTGTGGTTTCTTATGTTTTAGAAAATAAAAACTTCAAAACAAGCTGACAGAGGTTGTGATTTGGAAGCAAGACTGTTCAGTTTATGGCTTGACTTGCAAGACTTATATCTTAAAATATTTAGGCAAGTGTACCTTACAGAGCACTGCTCAGTATTTTAACTCTGTTGTTTTGTTTATCACATCTACCTTCTATTTGCAGGTAGTGGAGTATGGTCTGTTTGTCAAACACTATAAGGTTGAAGTTTATCTTCTTGAGCTGAAGCTGTGTGAGAGCAGTGATCCTGACAATGTAATCAGCTGTCACTTCAGCAAAGCAGATACTGTTGGTAAGTAGCTCTCTGATGCGTGAAGCTGTGCTACGAGGCTACCTCAAGAGATGTTTTGTGCCATCCAGAACAACAACAGTGTTGATAAACTGGAACAAATCTAATGAGTACCAACAGGATAGTCAGAGTTGGATGAGGTGATGTCTGAGACTGAGGGAGCTACATTTAGCCTAGAAAAGAGAAGGTTTTGGGGGTCCTAATAGCACCTGTGAGGAGGTTACTGAGAACATGGAGTCAGGCTGCTTACTGAGTTACAAAGCAACAAAACAACAGACAATAGTCATAAACTGAAACAGGACGGATTCCAACTAATAAAATGTTTTCTGTGTTAGCACAGCTAGACGTGAATAGAGCCCAGAAAGGTGGGGGAATGTCCTGCCTTGCAATTTTTGAATGCCTGATCGGGTAAGCTGTGAGCAGCCTGATCTGAATTCACTGAGCAGCCTGATCTGAATTCGCTGAGCAGCCTGATCTGAATTCACTGTTGAGCCTGCCTTGAGTGTTTAAATAAAGAACCTCCTGAGTTTCTTCCAGCCATAGCGATTCTGTGCGTGACACTGAGAGTTGTGATTAAGAGCTTTGAGGAATACGTTTCTAACTAGCTCATGTCCTTAAGAAACATCCATGTCACTCATGTAGAGCAATTCTTTCTCTGGTTTTCCCATGATACCTTCTTCCTAGTATGTGACCATTTTAGACGTCTTAGTGGCTCTTCCTACTCTTCTCCCTGAAATTTGGCCCATGTCTCTTTCCCTCTCTCTGTATCTTTGCTGTATTTTCTTGTGTAAAAATACCGCCAGCTGTCATATTTTCGTAAAGATACATTTTTTGTTTGTTTGCTGCTGTTTGACCTGCCGATAGTAACTGAGAGCACTTCCTTCTTGAACCTTCAAATGATGACTGTTTCGCAGCAGCTGGCCTTTGGGCAGAAATTTCTCAGTGTGCTCTGAACTTTGTTAGTTTGAGGGCTTGACAGGCAAGTTTATGACTGAAAGGATCAGTGACGTACCACTGCTGAATGTCTGGCTTGTGAGGTTTTTTCTCAAAAGCACTCATGTTTTAGGAATTTTGGTGTTGTTTTCCTCCTGAACAGCTACCATCGAGAAAGAAATGAGAAAACTATTTAATATCCCCGCTGAGAAGGAAACTAGGTTATGGAATAGGTATATGAGTAACACTTACGAGCAGCTCTGCAAGTTGGATAGCACAGTCCAAGATGCAGGGCTCTATCAGGGTCAGGTAAGGGGCATAACTTTTGATTCTCATGTACTGCTTTCTCTACTATGGTTTTGTTTTTTTTTTTTCAATTATTTTATGTACTTTGAGCAAATACTGAATGTGTGATTTGCTAATAATTTTGCGAAATGTGTAGCAGGCTTGTAGTTATCTTTCTTAGTTATCTGTACTGTCTTTCAGATGGTTTTAATAGAAGTGAAAAATGAAGATGGCACGTGGCCTGGACAGCCTATCCTGGCAAAGTAAGCAAGCATGTTCTAAATGTTTCTGCTGTTTTGTCCAGTTTGTTTGCTAGACTGTACCCACCACATGTTCTCTCTGGGAGCCTGGTTGTCATGGGCTTTTGTGAATGTCTTTGTTTTGGCTGTTTTGAAGGAGAGAAAATCTTGAAAACAAACATTCTTCCAGGGTTCTGTTGCTGATTTCTTGTCTCAGCCAGTTTCTTCTGTTTTAAAGCCTATTTCAAATAGATTGTGTAAGGGTTAAGTATCTTAAGTTCTAGGACCTTTAGATTCTTAGGAGGCACAAGTGCTATTTACGTTGAGTTAGCCTACTTAAAAAGCTACGTCTGCAATCTGCACAGTGGAGGGGAAAAAAAAAAGTCTTCTGCCATTGTAGAACAAAAAGCATCTTGGGATATATTTCCAAAGCTGCTAGTGGTGATTTCCCTTTAAAAAGTATATTGAAGTATACTTTTTGTTGTTTCAGTTGAAACTATTGTTTCAGTTTTAAGCTGGACAGACCCACTTGCCAGGCAATTATACAAGCCTACTACAAGGAAGTACTACATGGATACATCTACTATCTAATTTAGAGAAGAGCTAGGTAGAAGAGTTTGATGAAATACTGTATATATAGAGTGAATAGTGTAGAATGGAAGTTGCTTGCAGTGGTAAGAAACTGCTCATACCAAGTCCTGTGAGTAGGCCATAATAAAGAAAATGCTTTTCTGTGTAATATGGTTGACTTCCATAACTTGTTGCCAAGTTACCTCATTTGAGATCAAGATCTCACTAGTGTTAAACTTGAAGAAAGGATCAAATAGGTCAGTGAAATGTATTTTTAAACAATTCTCCACTTCTGAGAGATAATACTGGGTAAATGGATCAGGAGAATGTCCATCATATTACAATGAACTTTCAATAAGAGCATTGTGTGAAAAGCATGTAAACATTCGTATCATGTACATAATCAAGTAGTGGTTGACAGTCAGTATTAGAGAGGAAGCCATACAAGACCAGATCATAACCTGTTGTTTCCACATGAAACAAAGCCAAAGAGGAGCCCTGTAGTATTCCCAGGCCTGTGTTTCCCTTTTTTTGTGAGCTAGTCTATGTGAACACTTCAAGCTCTAGAGGTACTTAAATGGAAATAGTTATGGGTACACAGATTAGTGTTTGCTAATGACATGGAAATAAACATATAATGTAAAACTTGTGAAATTGTTTGACTTGATGCTGATAATGGTGGCTGAAAGGATTGTATTAAGTCATATGAATAGCATTATCTGTGCCTTTGCGCCTTGTCTTGTACTTAACCCTATCTCGGCAAACATTTTGCTCTAGTAATTTCTTTCTCAGCTGGAGAAAATGCCGTTTAGCCAGGACCATGGGAAACTTTATGTTTGAAGTTTGTTTCTTTAGGCTGCATCACTTTAAAAGCTTATGAGAAAGTTTGTGTGTTTAGAGTTTTGATGCCATAAACCAAACAGGATGGAGAGCGCTCTGCTGTTGGTAGAGGAATGGTGAGTGTCTGCATCACTGCCTGTGTGCCAAAAGAGGCCTTGAAAAGCTGGGAGTTCATGTCACTCAGTACTCAGCGTATGTGCATGCAAGGTGACTGTGAGGTGGGCAAGTTCCCTGTTGTGAGGATTTTCCCCCACCATTTGGGGTTAGTCGGAGACATTGGCTTCTGCCAGGGCAAACAGCTTTTCCCCATGTTTGGCAGCCCTCAGGCTATTTCCCAGCCATCAGGCTGGCTGACATTTCACAGAAAACATGCTATTAAACATCACAGCAGTCCTTGGGTGGTATATTTGTATGTTAGTTTGCTTCTCCCTAGGGAACAAAATGCTTTCTTCTTGTAGCTTGAAACTGCTTTTGCTACTAGACAAGATTTCAGAAGAGGGAATAGATTATACTTATTCTAGCAATTTTGGAATTGGAAGCATGCTTTGTTTCTGAAGGGAGATTTTACCAAAGACTTTGTGGAACTTGGTCCTCTTTGATTGTTACTGACAAGACTCCCAAAATAAAATCTTGAGCTAGCACAGTTCCAGCTCAGTCCTAGAACACACTTTATTATTCTCGATATCATTTTCTTAGCACAAATGAACAAGAAATTGTGTCAGATCTGTAATAACAGAACCTCTTCCATCAGGTATTGCATTTGAAAACAGGAGTGAAGTTGTATTTAGCATCTGCCTGGTAGCTGTCTGCCTTCCCTTGCAATACCCAGCAGTAGAATTCCTTTTTGTTCTTTGGTTTCTGCTGTAATTTTTTTGCTGTTTCCTGTTCCTGATCTTCCTTTTACTAATGGCAGTATATAAGTGGTGAACCTTTTCCCCTCTCGCCCTGTTACTCTCCTCAGTAAAAGTGTTGAGGAGTTGTTTAGTTCACGTATATGGTATAGCATATGTGGCTTTTCTCAGGTACTCTGTCCTGATTTAGGCATCTGTTCAACTTGAAACAACATTCCATGATATTACATGCCAGGAATTACTGTACAGTCTTAAGACCTTTATGGTTGCTAGGTATTTTGTAGGTATGTAATACCATAATTAAATGCCCTCTCATATTTAAAACTTATGTCCTTCTCCCAGTTCCTTGTGTGCTCATGATTTAAGAGGAGCCCTTCAGCAGCTGGGTTATATATTTTGTGGGAGTTCTTTATTACATGACTTTCAAGTGCTTGAGTTTGCAGTAGGTGCTGCGTGCTTTCAGAGTCTCGTCAAGTATGTAAGATAAGTCAGGGAGGCTTTTGCATGTAAGAACTTTCTAAATTAAAATGCATTATGGTCTCTGCTTTGCCAATTAAATGTAAATCCTGGCTTGCCTAGCTTTGGCAGAAATGTTTTGTCACTGTATACATACATATATATATATATATATTTGTTGGTAGTTTAAAGGAGGTAGTTAAAGGAGGACTAATTCTGCTGTGTCCTGTAGCTTCAACTGAATTGAAACACTTTTTCTGTCTCTGTCTTCCAAACACTTGAAAGCCTTTTACAGTACTTTTTCAAGCTGTTCAGCTTAGCAGGTTTTCTTCTTATCCACCATATGGCTTCACAGTTTCTGGACTAGATTAATCTAATTTTGTCCTTTTTGTGCTGCAAGTCTTCAGGTTTCTTCTCACTTGCCATTTGTGTGGGTTTTGAAAGGTTTCGTAGCAAGATGTGAAACTGCTGCCGTCTTTAATTGGCAGATGGGGGGCAACGTGCATCAGTATTGTGAAGCATGAAGTTGTGTATGTGGGGATGAAGGTCATGATCCCAGAATACATTCTGGGCTCTGTAGGAATGTGATACCAGTCCTGGTTCATTTTCCTGGATGTGTGCTCATGTAGCAGCCTTGAGACAAAATGAATGAAAACAACCTCAGTTGCTTCAGTAGGGTAATGCTGAGTGTGCGTCAGAAGATTTGGTAACTGGCACACCGATAAAACTGCACAATTTTCAGTTTATTCTCATGTCCTGTGGTGCTGTCAACAGATTTGAAAAGTAGACTAATGAGAGGTTTCAGAGCCAAGTGAATTGTTGAAGAATTAGCATGTTTTTTGTGCTAAGAGACTCGGAAGTTAAAATGTTTTCAGTGAGAGATGTAAAAGATTATTTTAACGCTTAAAAGCTTCTGTAGGATATGAGAAACTCTACAGGCAGCAGATGGAGGCGAGCACAAACCAATGTCTAAATGATGAAGCCAGGTACTCGTGCTGCAAATGAAATACCAGTTTCTTCTGACAGTAAGGGTTATTGGTCACTAGAGCAGCTTGTGGTCTGGGTTGATTGTGTTGGCCATTCTGAAACCACGATGGGAGATTTTTTCTAGAAGATTTATTTTTAACTCAGATAGGAGTTATTTTGAGAGACTTAAATTGTGCTTAAGCAGGAGGACTGATTGAGCGGTCATACGGTGCAGTCTCATCCTGAAATCTGTGAAATGATTGTTTTCTGTTTCAAATCCCTGAACTGTAGCAGGGTTACATGAAGTCTGTCTTCAATATAGTTTACTTCTCTGTAGGTTTTGTTGATGAAATGTAACTGAATGTGTTTATCCCTTTCAGAAGCATTATAGTTGCGAGCAAAGGGAAGTTGCAGGAGCGTGGCACCTTCCAGTCCAGTGTTTGTTGTGCATGCAGAGACCAAACTGAGTGTAGTTTCAGTGGTAACCCACTGAGTAGCCCAGAATGTTTTGGAAGGTCCTAAGTCATGAACTTAAAGAAGAAATAATGTTTATCTCTTCACAGCAGGGTATTGGGACCTCCATTTCCAAGGCAGCAGAAGTTGCCTACTGTGAGAGATGACAGCGGGGGGGAGCAGGTGGCTTTGGCTAGTCTAAGTCTGCAAGCTCCATAAAAAAACACTTTTGGGGTGTTGGAGATAAATGCTTTGCATCCAGGACTTATGTTGTCATCTCTGTGCAAATGAGGCAGTCTCCTTGAGAGCTTATGGTGTTGTGTCATTAACAGTAGCTTCCTGGGGTTAAAAATGGAAGCTTTCAGAGGAAAACAATTTTTCTAAGCTGCCATCTGTGCCTTTCACCTGGAATCATAGTTACCTTTGTGACCATCCTGTGAAATGAGAGGGAACAGCTATCTATCATAAATCCTTGATCTTCAGTTATTACAGGTAGATGAGTAACTTGTAACATGTAACATTTATATTCCCAAGTGTATTTGATTTCTGCTTTAATCTCCTCTTTTGGAAAGCTGTTGGCCTCTTCTTCATTGCTTTACTTCTTACAGGATCCTTTCCAATTTCTAACAGGAACTCCCTCAAGGTCCTTGATAACTTTGTAGGTAGACTTTTCTGTGCTCTGTGACTTGACTCTTATCTTTCCTTTCTCATCCAAATTGGGTTTTTTAGGTTTTTTTTTTGTTTGTTTGTTGGTTGGTTTTGGGTTTTTTTTTTAATCTTCCTCCAAAGTTCTTAGCACTTTTGTTATATAGAATATTCCTAAACTACTTCTAGGCACCCTCCAGTTGCCATCTGATTTGGGATTCTGCACTGCCTTGATGCTTCTGTTGAAAAGTTTGAAATCCCTTAAGTCGTTGACCTCCATTTCTTTTCTCCTTATTTGATTTCCTTCATATTATTTTCCTGGCATCTTACTCTGTTCTCTCAGCAGGGTCAAACATGTCAAGCAGAGATGGTTCCTTTTCAAGTCTAGCACTTGTTAGATTGCATTTTTTTTTTTTTTGCTTCTAGAGAATTCACTTCTTCAAACTTTACAAAATATATTCTTAATATATTTACATGCTGTTATTAGTGTGATTATCTTAACCCTTAAAATGCCTGCTTGTGGAGCATAAGTCTGGTAATTGCTGTTTAGTCTAGACCCTCTTGTTCTCTCTTCTATGTTATCATTGCATCCAGGTAGTTTTGAGAAGTTCCACCTCCAACATGCAGTGATCAGAAGGACATGTACTGCCTTAGAAATGGTTGTCTTAGTTATTTCAGTAGATCCGCTCATTCTTTCTAGTATACTTTCCAGTATACTTTTTGGTTATGCTGGCTGGTGTTTGATGTGTTTTTCTTTATCATGCTTCAGGTTTAGACTGTGTTTGGGGCTTGTGTTTTCATCTGGAAGCTCCTGTTAGATATACATCAACAAGCTAAAGCTTGAGGGCACCATCCTCTGCTGTGCTTTGGGTGTGCTGGTCACTGTTTTGTGGCTGTTGGTGTCTCACACCTTTTTGTGTTCAGTTTTGCATGTTTATTTGAGCAAAGATGAAGAGAATAGACTATCTCCCAGTTAGCTCTTGCTATAGAGATATTGACAAGTATCAAAATAGCTTATTTAAGCTTATTTATGTAGTGTTGCCTTGGAGTTTTGCTTTTTTTATGGAGCCAAAGCTGTCTATGACAGAATACTGTCATAGAATTTTAGTGCCTTGTTGATCTTGTGGTGACTTCTGTGTTCTGGTTCTTTTCCATACCAGGAGGCTAGGAGTGTGGAATAACCTAGGATCCACAACTGGATGGACTTGAGGCTTAGTAACTTTTTTAATTCATTTCAGTATCTCCAGTCTCAAAATGCTGAGGCTTGCTGTGCATACCATGTGTACACAGCAGTGTGTCTTGCCTCTGAGTTGCAGCTACAATATAGTTGTATCAGCTAGGCTTAGTAATGAACTATTTTGTGTCCACCCTGGTTATCTGCTTGCTAAATAATGTTCTGCTTGAGTGGGTGGTCAGAGTTTCAGGTAGGGAAGGACTGACTTTGTTGGTTTTTTAACACAGGGTGAGTCTTTTGTGATTTTAAGATTGGGATTTTTTTTGCTTGCTTGTCTCAAGGTGGTGGTTTACACATGAACTTAAAGCTTGCTTCTCTGTCACTCACTGTCTGAATTACCTACTTATTTCGTTCTGGAACCCAGATTTTTTTCAAGCAAGGATTTTTACTCTTGCTTCTGATACTGTTGTCTGATGTTGCTGTTCTAGTCAAGTGTTTGAAAGTGCGATCCCACAGATCAAAGCAGTAAATTTCTGTGTGGGAACTAACTGTAGTGTGTCAAGTCCTTGGAGTTTTGTGGGAGGTGGGCCTGGGTATGAAAAAAGTAGTAGCACTGTTTCTACTTCTTTTTGCTTTCTCCCAGATCAAGCACTGCAACTAGCAGAAACTTTACTACCTCTTCAAAATCATCAGCAAGTTCTTATTCCTCAGTGTCTGCCACTTCTGTCATTACTAACGGTGATAGCAGTAACTCCTATGGACTGAACAGCTCCCACCTGGGCAGGGGGTAAGAGCAGGAATGTTCTTTTTGTTTCTTTGTCCTTCATGTGAATAATCCTGTGCATCCTTGCCTGTATAAAAAAGGAGTGTGATGAGGAGTTCTGCTACTCTTGTCTAACTCTTTATCAAACTTTGCTTTTGAAACCCCTGCATTCTGCTCCTCCTTTCTTGCTTGCAAAAGTAGCACATGTTCTAGAGCTTCCTGTTAGGGCACTGCCTGATTTGAGGGGATTGGGAATATAAGAGAAGGGATTACATTCTTTTTTCTGTCTGTGATTGTGATAGAAGCCTTTCCAGGTAGAGATGTTTTTTCAATTAACTCTTACAGTAATATCGTGCAAACTCTTGCTGCATTAGGGAGTGCTGTGTACTTACTGACAGAGGAAAATAATGTGTTATGAGCCATAAATTAATAATAGACTGTGTAATGATTAATGTTTCTAAAGTTAGCACATACACTTCACATTCCTGGTATTCATCATTAGCCACTGTGAAGCAGCACAACCATGTAACATGCTGGTTAAACAATTTCATTAAACATCTTTTTGGCTCGTATTTGGTGTGACTCTTAAACATTATTGAGATTCAATAAACTCACTGTGGAGTTCACTGTGTTGTCTTTTTTCCAGAGGTTCTGGATTTGTCTGTAACTCTTACAGCTGCAGGGACAATGCTTCCTTGTCACAGCCTGGACTCTGTGGACTCAGTAACCTTGGAAATACCTGCTTCATGAATTCTGCGTTACAGGTAAGACTTTGGAAGAGCCCTCTTTAGAATTAAATGAAAGAGCAGTCTTGCAAAGATAGTGGATTAAAACCTGTGGAAAGAAAAGGATGTTTTAATGTGATTCAATGAGGAGACTGCACCTGGAATGAAAAAAACCAGCCCAACCAAGAAACCCCAAACAAAAAAAATCAGTTCCTATTTAATTTGACTTATGCATAGCATGTTAGTTCTATAAACAGTATAAAGGACTGGATCTGAAATGATCTACTAACTTCTGGAAGACTGTGGGGGAAGTAATACTAAACAGATGCCCAACTGTAAAGTCCCAGTGCTGTGCTCTGACAAAGATGGGCTGACGTGGAGGACGTTATGACTTGTGTGGGCTGCACAAGTGATATGAGCAGGTCACTGCAGGCGGTTCTGGGGTCCACGTTTAAAGATTCCTCCAAAATGAAGAGTGTGAAAAAAGCCACAGGAAGGGTTCAGGGTCATTGTGTGGGTGTTAAGGTTGTGTCAGTTATGCAAAGATAATAATTACTGGCATACTCATTTAACTTAGTGTCTTAGGTTTATTTGGTTCATTAAAAAAGCCCCAACTTGTTAAGGATAGTTTTTTGCTAAGAATTTCAAACAAAATCTGAGCCAACTTGTATGAACTTTAGTGCGGTCCAAGTGCTGTGTAATGACTTCTGTCATTCTGTGGTAGCTTTGAAAGCTAGAACAGGTCTTAAAATAACGATGATGCATTATGCATGTCATATTCAGGATACCAGAATAAACTTGGGCTGCCTTACTTATTTGTTTAGCGTGGCTTTATTTTTAGTTGCATCATGGTAACTTTACACCACATTATATTCTCTTGAACTTTACAGCTAAGACACAACTTTTAGAATTATTCTTCTAATTGTCAAGGTAACTTAATCTAAACACGCTTTAATCTTAATTTTTGTATAGAAACTAATCAGGTGAAAAACTTCCTTGTATTTACTGTTAGGCTTTAATTTTCTAGACATTAGTCTCTCAGATGCAAATCTCTGACTTAATTTTTTGAGGTTTGTGGAATTTTGTTAGCAACAATCTCCCAGTGAGAGGCTGGTGTCAGACCATAGCAATCTATAAGCACTTTAATGTCATCTGTCCAAAGAAAGATACTTAGTGCATGGACACTGGAACTGGAAGAATTTGATAGGAAGTAAGTTCCACGAGCTACACATCAAGGCAGTGACAGTGGAGGAGGCTAAAGGGCAGGACTGCTGACCCTCCCTGGATTGCTGTATGTAACTGCTGGGAGAGCTGTGTACCTATACCTAGTTGGTGAAGCACTGTACAGGCATCTGCTACAGGTCCTGAAGTTTCAGGTGTTCAGAAAGAGCCCAGTTTAATATTTCTTGATACTACAGTGCCTTGAAGCCCTAGTAATTTTGATCATACTTCAGAATTAGCTTTATTCTCACACTGAATCCTTGTTTTACTTATTCGAGCATCAGTTCTTGTTATAAGTGTAAAATCTTTGAATTACTGAATTAGCGAAGCTACTTCCTGTGTTAGTTGTGTCCTCAGGTTTATGGTGATTTCCTGGGATGTATCGAATCACTACCACCATGCACTGCTAATGAGTGTATAAATCATAGAATCA
>JBCJKH010054387.1:10246-24040 GCA_039877255.1 Loriculus beryllinus
ATATATATATATATATATATATATATAAAAGGCTTCTCTGACACCTTCATGGAGTGATCCTTATTTTCTATTAAAATTACATTTTTAGCTAAGAGAACTCAACATTTTTTAATTTTGAAAGTGGAAACTGTAAAATTATTTAATGTTCAAAACTGATACATTATGTTTTGTTTTCATGGGTCATTCCAGCACTTTCAGTTCGGGTTCTCCTTCAGAAACTGACAAGAGTTTGCCCATGAAATGGGCAAGCTGATTCTCAGCCAGCTTTATTAAAGTTTAACTAGATAAGCAAGGTGACTTCCAACATTACCTTTTAATAGTAATGTTCTATATGCACTTAAGGATTCCTACAGCCAAAAGGAGTTCTGGAGAGAGATCAATCATACAACTGTGTCACAAGGCCCCCAGCATTACTCTACAAGAAGTTAGTAAGAATAGCATCAAACTAAGAAAAGCCTACACTAAGCTAGGTTGACTTTTTCCACAGTTGTAAGATATTCTGTATGAAGAAATGCCATGAGTTCCTTATGTAAAGACTGTCCAACATGAAATGGAAATATGTTCCCTTGGTGTTTTCACTAATTTTAACCTGCCCCTCCTTTGGCTCATGTACTGGCCTGATTGTGTAATCAGTCCTCTGATGGTTTTTATTTTCCATAGCCCTGCTTAGCTTGGTCATCTTCACACAAAGGACTCCAGCTCTCAGTCTGTTTGCTCCCTGAAAACAGACAAGTACCCAATGCTTCATGCGACACGTCATGTTTTCAGTTTTGTTGAGTAGGGTACTAGTACGGATGGTGTCCATTTCCACTTGTTGCCAAGGAAGACTGTTCCTCACACGTTCTTTCTAGATACAGTCAGATTTTGAGGTAGAGCATTGATTTAGAAGGATTAGCCACTTTTGTTGTGCTGACATTCATGAAAGAGAGAATGGACAGGGGTTTGACAGTTTCTTTTCCATAACTGGTATTTTATAAGCACACATTTCACATACAGGCTACAGCATCACCTTGTAATCTTGACCTAGGTAAGCCTGCCTCCTGCCATCCTAATATTTTTTTGTTTTCACAATATTTTTGCTGATAGGTAGGAACCTTCTATCACCTTCCTGCATACTGTTACTTTTTCTAGGCATATTTTGTAGGATGTATTTAGCTGTGGCCCAAAGTAAGAGATTTTACCCTATCAACACAAGAAACTCCAGCTGCTCTGAAAGCTCCTTGCTATCTGTCATGCTAATTAGCTAAACTGATGTAGGCAATGTGCATGCCTACATTGCACAGTGCAACTCTTATAAAACTATTGAGTAAGATCAGAGGCAGTATGACTGTAAGACTGTGTGATAGAAGCAACATAATCACAGTCATCTGGATTGACTTCCCCATTACTAATATGCATTTGAAATCAGGCAGACATGTGGGAAAGAAGCTTAACAGCACTTTTGCAAAACAGCGCTCCATCTTCATCCTGCTCAGGTGGTCTCATCAGGTGGTTTGAACATGAAAAATGCTGGTGATTAGTGATAGCCACTAACACCTATAGCATATGAATTTGGGCACTAAAGAAATAACCCATGCTTTACCCATGCTTTGCTATCTAGTGAGGGTGAAGTGAACACTATTCTGTGGTGTAATCCCTTGATCAATAGTACATTTCGGAAAATACCTGCTTTTAGTTGTAAGGCCTATGGGCTTTCAGTTGTCTTTAAATCTGTCAAAGCAGTCTTAAGAGGCATCCAGTGTCTGCATGTTTTAAAAAATAATATAATACGTTCAAAAGAAGATGGGGTCAATTTGCTATGGAAAGCCACGGTTTGTCCTCTGTCCCTGAGAGAAACTAAACGTGCTCCAGGGAACAATAAAATTCTCTGTTACAGTAACAGCTCTGGCTGTAACCCAGCAGATTCTTTCCTGTTTATAATCCTCTTTCCCTTATGCCAGTAACAAATATGGTAGAAAGAACTTATCAGCTGAGAGCATATTCTCCACACTGACTTTGCTTCAGAAAACTACTCAAGGTTCTAGCTGTCATGTATAGTGATTCTATTCAGTGTAGTGATTCTATTATGTATTCTATTCAGTGTAGTGATTCTATTAGCTGCAGGTTAGTAAGGGCCAACTACACCTTGGTTTTGATCACTCTTTTTCCTTAGCTGCTTCATTTTTAGAAGATCAGTTTGAGGAAGATGTAGCAGGAATTAACTGTACACAAGCTGCCTAGTATGGTATACATGGAAAATAAAGGTTTAACATGGAGTTTAGTGATATGAAGCTTCTGAAGCATAGATGAGTAAGGGAGTAGCAAAGTCATAGCAGGTACAAAGAATTATTGGACGGAGGGAAGGAGACAAACGTCCCATTAACAATGTGCTATATCAACACTGCAGAGCTGTAGTCTAGCTGACAGAAATGTCTATGCTTCTCAAATAAACTTATCATCTGCTCTATGCACTTCTGTATACTTGCATAGCTGTGAGAACTGATGACAGACAGATGTGACCACTGAGGGCCAGAATCAACAAAACTCTAAGTGTAGCCCAATTCTCATGTATCCTCTTTGTTGAGAGACCAGCCTTCGAGCCATCAGCTCTGACAGGGGGATATGCTTATGTCAGATTGAACGGAGGTTAAAGGAGAAGAGATGACCACCATATTTGCGCAGCTGGGGTCAGCAATCATTTATTCCATACATAATTGATTATAAAGCAAGAGGAATTAACTCAATAAAAAACCATACAAAATAGTATCTGAAGGTACCTGTACTGCATTTTTGCATTTGCAAATCTAATACTGTAAAGCATATGTTATGTGGGTGTCTAAAATATTACTTATTTAACTGACAAGAAGCCAGAACATAATCTGTGAAAAAGTAGTTGGTGGTCTTTTTAATTTAAAATTTATTAAGCCCTCCTGCTGGTAGTTTTTCCTATACACCTTTCTCTTCTATTTCCTCAGAGTGCGATTTTCAGCAGCCAGAATTTTAGCTAACTCAATCAGATTTAAAGTGATTTGGGATAAAGTGCACGCTGAGAGTTGGAGAGAGGTTTAAGACTCTTTCAGGTTTACCTAAGAGCTTAGTTCTGAATTTTGAGGGCATGTCCTCAACAAAGAAATCACAAAATACGTCTACTGTTTCCTCTTAATTCAATGACAGACTCTCAGACTCTGTGGAAATTGTTAGCTTTTAAAGACCAGTCTGCCTTTAATTATGCCAATAAACTGTGTATGTCTATCTGTCTGTTAGGGAAAACATTGCTGGCATTGTTTTTAATACAATGTTTTTAATTTACTTAAAGGATAGGAAAATAGAGTTAAAACCATTGTCCTTCAAGCAAGACTTGGAGGAGAATGAAAAATAAGTGCTGGTTTTGCCGGTGGCTAATGATGGATTTTCAGCAGCCTGACACAATTTTTTCCTTCCTTTCCTGCCAAAACAATACAATTAAAAGTAGAAACATAAATGAAACACATGTTAAAAGCAACAGGTCATGGGCCACATCCTAGAATTTCTATTAATACCCAATAACTTCAAACTGGGAACTGTGGTCATGGAGCACTTGGGTGGGAGCTTATGGCAACCTACAGGAAGTCACAGACAGGATTTGGGGCTTCAGACTGGGGAAAAATAAGCGTGAGGGGCCCACCACCAATGAAATCATAATATGGGTTTCCACAGGATTCAAAGAAAGAGGTTTGTGTCTTATATGTCCTCACTGTGTAGCAGTTGAGGAGCCCCTGTTGGGCAGGCACACAGTTTTGGGAGCCTTGCTTTCACTCCAACAGAGGGATGGGGACCATTTCCTCACTTGCCCTGCCTGGCCTTCATCCTAGAGAAGTGAGCGTTTGTCTCACAGGTCACTGAAGTTCATAAGCAGCTGTGACCAGATGACTTACACATACTTACAGGGCAAGAGGTTGGGTGCCCTGAGCACTCAGGATGCAGGCAGCTGAGGTATGGGCTAGGCTTTCTGCTTTTTCTTGCTTTTCCACAGCTGACTATCTTCTTTGTCATTACAGCTATTAATTTTCCTTTTCATGTTTCTGATCTTTTCATTACATTGAAAATTTTTCACAAGAAGACAATTTCAGGACTTTTTTTTTCTGTTCAGAACTTGACTTAGCATTCAGTAATTAATTCTCAAGGGTTTATACGCTCGTCTTAGCAGGGGCAGCATATGCAAATGATGTGTTGTACTAATGTTCCAAAAAAAGATACAGTTACTAAAGTGAACCTCTTAAAAGTCAGGTCTGTTGGAAGCTTACTCTATTTGACACTAGTAAAAGGCAAAAGTCCCAGTTAAAATAAAATGACAGTTATTTATATAAGCAGATCCTAGTTACTTTAATTATTGCTTTTGGCAGGATTCTAGAAGTTTAATCTTTCTTAAATCCCACAGTGATGTCTGCTGGATAACGGATTTAGTTACCATGAAAAAATACTCAGCCACTACCTAACCTAAACGCAGCTTATACACTAGGACAATGTTACCCAAGATAGCTTCACTTGGAAGAAATGGGAAGATTGTTCTCATTTACTAATTCAGTTAGAAGCCTGAGGAACATGAGATACATCTAAATCTAATTTCTGTAGGATAGCTATTTAAAACAACTTTAGGCCTTTGAAGTTAAAAGATGTTATTTATATTTGCTGTTGCAGGTCAGTCTCTGCAGCTCAGTTACCTTTTTTTAGGAAGCCAGTTTTATAAGGAAAAGTAAAAAAGAGTACATTCATAATATGGGTATAACATTGAAAACAGTCTGTCAGTTAAGAAGGAGCTACCCAATGCACATCAAAGAAGACTTTACTGCAATTGCAGTTCCATACCTTTGAGTTTTTCTTGAAACATCAGGAAGCTGCAGCAGACTGACTTCCGACTGCTGAGCTATCCTGCGGGTGCAGCTTCATGACAGAGAGGGTAAAGTCACTGTTTGAGTAAAGTGCTATTCAAGCTGACTCCAAAACTGATGGTTAAAACCACCACCAATGTTCTAAAGAAAATTCTTGCTCATTTCAGTGAGATTTCTTTTACTTATTACTTCAAAAAAGTAATTTCAGAGTTAGCTGATATACTTAATGAGTTAAGTTTTCTTGTACTGGAGGCGAATTAAAGCAATTACTTTACAGTACCTTTCCGTGCAGCCCTTCAGCACCATTAGGCTTTAGTGATGTTTCCTATTCTCCTGGACTTCCGATTCAATACAGGTTCCACTAACTTAAGAAAACCAGTGCCATGACTCTTCTGGGTTGGCTGGTGATAAAATTCCCTTTTGATTTTTATTGCAACTCAAGATTAATTAAATCTTTACTTCTAGTTCTCATAATCCAAATTAACACTTCTTTGCGACTTTCAAGAAATAAAAATTGTTTGTACATTTCACTTCTCTATTTCTATTCGATTTTTTTTGTTGTTTTGTTTTTCAGAGATGATTGAAATATAAAATGCAACTCAAGGCATAGTTTTATCTGTTGTTAAAAGTGAAACGAAATTCTACATTGGCCTTAAAAATACAATGTCAAAATAAAACATGAGATAAAAGTCAAAACATTTGTGGAAAGGTAGAAGTCTTTCTGGTGAAAAATTTCACTACTGGCAAGCCCTCATTCTTTCAACTACATGTTCCTATCAAAAAGGATGAATCAGATCTAGTGGCCACATTATCAGAGTATCCAGCTATTGAATCAACAACTGCATGTGGCCAAGCCACATTCACATGACAATTCTGTTAGCAGTCCAGACAGCTGGTCTGTATCCAGCTACGTTATGCTGAGATAATGTATCACCACCAAATAAGCATTTTGTTAGTTTAATGTAAAGAAAGGTGACTTCAAGAAAAAATAAATGACTGCAAAATGCTTGACAGTGACCCTTCGTGAACATCACTTTACTCCAAGAATTACTTAACCCCTTCCATCAGTATTATAGTCTGAGAATCTTTACATTCTTGGAGGAGCCCTGTTTCAGGTAAGCGACAAAACTCATGTACTCATCACTTGTGATAACTGAAGATTCCCTAATAGCATATCTTTTTATAAAAAGACAGAAAAAATACAGAAAAACACAACAGATTTCTTCTTAAGATAGGCTTCCATGTTAGAAAAGAAGAGAGATTTTCTTTGGAAAGCATTATTTGAAAACAAGACAGTGCCTACTTATAGCACTAGAATGCTACTAGAATGCTACTAGAATGAGTAGGTGCAGTATACACCTATACAGTAAAAATTAGATTTTGTTATGTATACAAGACACAGTATCTTTTGCAAAAGCAGTGATTTTAGCCACATTCAGGAAAAAAAAAATATAGTGCTTAGATCAAAATATTAAGTGGTTTATACATACAGATTATTTTTTTATATATTTTTTCTATCATCTGGCATTGAACAAAGCAGCACATAAATATCTCCTTGTTCCAGTATATGTTGCCTTAGTTGATGTTTTTGAATCATTTTGTTGAGCTCTGGCATAAGACATTAAAGAAGTACAAAGAAAATATATTCCACACACAGCTCTATAACAACAGTCCATATGCTGTGTCAGAAATTATGTTGGTGATAGTGATGACAGTCTTTTTGCTAATAGAAGAGAAAAGGGAAATGTGTGTAAGGGTTAAGTGGAATTAATAAAATGGACTAAGCTATTTCATTCACATTAAAAATTGAATCTAACTCATCTAAAAATGCCTTTTGGACTACTGGATATAGATCTCCTGACAGCTGCAGATGTAGTCACAGCAGTATTAGAAAAATAGAGATATTTTTCTTCCAAAGTTCAAGACCTGAGCACTGCCTAAAAAGGGAGACATGCCTTCGAGCAGTGAACTTTTGATATTTTACTGAGTTTAATGCATACCAACACTTAGAGTTCAAAGCATGGGTTTAGTAACCCAAGGAAAAAAACAACATCCATTTCAACTGTGATTACATAACAATGTACAATACAACAGAAGTTTTACTTGGGAAACCTTGAAAATGCCTGGCTGTTCTGTTTTTCTTTTCCTTTTTGGCTGAAAATGGTGCAGGAAGAGAAAGGGGTTTATTCACAGTCTTCTGTAATGTTTCAAAGACAGGGAACATTTCTGATACGTGTAAAAGTGGAGATCTGTAGCAAGCAGCAACATGAATGGCTTCAATAACAATATTATGTGCTTCCATGCTGAGGTAGAGGGCTATCCACCCAGCAATGCAGACAAACAGCCATCCATTTCATTTGGGCATCTGTAGTGGTGCTCTGGGCAAGGCTGAAGCCAGAGGTGTTTGCTGGCTCAGTGTCAGACTGTTTTAGGAAAGTTCCAAGGCTGCCCAACATCTCAGTTAACACCAACTCTGCTGTGTTTGCAGCCATACAGCTACTTCTGTGCAGCAGCAGTGCAGGTTGCTGGGTTTGTTGTGTCTTTGCTTTCACGAGAAAGCTTTTCAGGAAGACTGAATCCCTGATTTAGTTCCTGGAGCAGCCACCTGAAAACTAGAGGGGAGTCAGACCCCTCTTTTCAGTATTGGTGCAGATTTGTGTTGAATTGACAAGGCTTCGTAAGTAGAATCTAAAAGTAGCTGTTTCTGCAAACAAGGACTTGAGGAGATGCCTAAGGACCAAGGATAGACCTCTTCTTTAAAGAAAAAGTTCAGACGAAGGGCTGCTATGTCTGACTGCAGCCACCAGAAAAGGAAAGGATATGTACCAAAATTTTAATATTCTTTACCCATCCTCACCTCTAAGAAAAGGTAACGTATAAAGAAGCATATCATAAGATAATGATGGCACCCTAATATCAGTCATGTGCTTAAAATCTCTTAAACTTATGAGCAGCTTACAGTATTGAGACAAATGTCGCATCATTAACCTTTTATCTATAAATGGCCTTTAACTTGGAAGATTTTCCTTAGCTGAAACTACAAGAAATACACTTATTTGTATTTTTGAGCTGAGCTTACAGTACTTGATGCTTGGAAAGTGGAAAAAAACCAAGGCTTTCTTTCTAGCTGTAACTGATGGAAAGTTTCACAACAGGGATGTGAACCCTGTTCAGCCTTCCTTGTGGGCATGAAAATATTATTAAGAAGACTCAGAAGAGTGTGGTCTATATTCGCAGAAGTACTACACCCAGTTATCTTTTTCCTATAGGTGCAAATCCTTTCCTTCAGAAAAAAAAGATGAGAAAAGTACAAATAACGTGGGAACAAATGGAGTTTAACCAATGTAAGAAAAATTCTCAGGTCCTGGATTACAGGCCTGGTTTCACTGAAGTCAATAGAAGTTTTATGGTTGATTTCAAGTGAACTAGTTAAAACTTCAAACTGTGTTAAAAAAAAGTTACCATCTAAAATACGCTTAACATTTGACACAGCATTGCTGCAAGGGAACTTGAACATGAAGCAAGCAGAGCTTGGCTTCCATCTGGACCACTGACCCTGCTGGCCGCATTCACAGTTATAATTAAGTTCTTTTTTGTTTGATGGCAATGTAGTGGGTCTTTGAAGTCTATATTTCTTCCCTGTATTTCTGTCCAAGATACAGGGCTCTGCTCCAAATTTGCCTTCAGGTCTCACATAACGCCATTGCTGGTGTGCCACACACTCTCTTCTGGTTGTCAGCATCCATCTAGCAGAGGCCCCAGGGTCTCAGAACTGAAAGCCAAAAGCTGGCTGAGAGCCAGTGCCTCTCCACTATTCCCGTGGTTCTTTAATCTACTCTGGGGCTGGGCAAATAACCTCTCTTTGCCTCAGTTTCCTGACAACATAAAGGAGTATACTAGTATGTGTAGTAGACCATGGAAATAGAAGTTGTGTGAGGCAAGATGTTCTGCACCAGCACCTTGGAAGTGGACTCCAGCTTCAGTCATTGGCCCTTACCTAGGCAGCTATGCATTGCAGTGAAAAAGCCAGTAAAAAAATATATTCTGGCCTCAGAATATTGTATTGTGCCTGAAGAATATAACCTGATCTAATGCTTTCTCTCACTGAGGAGAGCCTAAGAACAAATGTTAAGCTTAAAAGAAATTTTTCTTGTTTATTATCTATCTGCTTTTCCTTATTATCTTATTATCTATATTTATATATTTATTATCTTTAATTATATATTTTAATAATAATAATAATATATTCTTAATTATATATATTTATTATTCTTATGTATTACACTTTTTATCTCAAGTGGATTTAAACTCCCCAAAAGGTAGGAGACTCATATTTTCTCAGATGAAAAATACTGAAAACAAAAGTAAGCATTGAAAGTTTTTGTTGAAATCTCTTTCTAGCTATTTATATATATACATATATATAAACACAGATAAGATTACAAGCAAATTTTATTCACACAGTTTTGGGAAGACAGAAACAAATATCCCTGGTCTTCACATGGCACTAATATTTGTATTTTTATATATTTATCAGTTACAAATGTATATAGATTCTTATCAAAATTTAATTAGCTTTTCTAAATACTTGCATGTTGAAGTGAATATAACTTTTCATATTGCAAAAAGATATTGAACAATATTGTTTAAAAAGAAAACATACATAAAATGGGATTATACTCTACCTCCATACTTCTTGTACTACAGAATTACTCTTTCCACAGGTAATAGGCTTTGTTAGTAATTTAGGGAAATTTAATTTTTAATTCTTGAGGAATAAATCAAACTATAACAGAAAGTTCAAAAAACATTTTCCCATTGTTTTGTAATTGTTTTTGACAAATTAAACCAAAACACTGTAATCTTAATGAATTCCTAGAACATTACTCATGGTTATTCGGAACCATAGCAGGGCGTTTGCTTTAGAATACATTCTTATTAAGTTCCTATCTTATTATAGCCCTGAAGTTAAAGGAATGCCTTACATAATTTCAAGTAGCTATAACAGTAAGAGCTAGCTCTTCGCTTACAGTTAAGAATGTAAATGCTTTGTTGGACCAAAGCCACCATGTTTAACACTGAATTGTGTTTGCCAGGATTTCTTCCAGTCAAAACGCAACATAACAAAACCGAAAAAATTTAGTTTCAACAAAGGGAAATTAAAAAATAGTTGAGAAGAAGGATTTCCAGTGAAAGTATTGCCACAGAGCATAGATCAGCCTGGGGGGAGGTTTTACTCTGTCAGCAGAAGACACGGGTTAAAAATTATGTCTCTGATTGGCTTGAAGCAAAGATTTGTCTCCAGTTACTCTGAATGGAAGAAAGTATGGATTTCCAATATAGAATTTCTGAACTCTAGGTTTGGAATAAGTGCCCTTTCCAGTATGGTGTGGAGCTTTCTCCTCTTCCCATGCTTCTCTTGAATTCATTCTGTGCTGATACAAAAAGAGATTTCAAAAACAATTTTCTGTGTGTGATAAGGAAATACTGCCAATGCTGACTTATCCAGCAATTTGCAAAGCCCAGCCCTCAGTGAGAACAGGATCTGTAAGAGGCAAACCACCCAAGAAACTGCAATACTACAAGGTAAATACAGCAGTACGAAAAATAAACTTATTTCATTGTTTATTAAGCAACTGCTCTTCTTCAAACTTCCTTTTTCTTCTAAAATGATAGAGACACATCTGAAAAAGGCAAAAGAAATCACTGATTCCACAAGTCAGTCTGTGTGCGACTTTCTAAAGATTTTTGAAACAATTTCAGCTAAATTAATTTTCAAGTCAAAAGGTATACGACCAGTCTGAAATACCTTTACCATACCAGGCCATAAAATCCTCAGCAAGATGTTTTCTTTGGAGATCAGTTTTTTGAGCTTAAAAATATCAGCTAAAATACATTGCATGCCACTTTGGTTCCCTATTCTCAGAGTAGACACATCTGGTAACAAGAATGCCAGTCTGTCTGACAGTGAACAAGATAAGGGAAGTTTGCAGTTCATCGATGTATTGAAAAAGATTGATTTAATCTACTTGGGATGTAAACCACATTAAAAATATAACACAAAAAAATCCAGACCATTTTTTGCAAACCAGAAAACCACTTTCAAGTACATCCAAACTTTGCTTATTTTTTGTTGAAACGGTTTCAGAAGTTGAGAAAATATTTCAGTTTAAAAAAATCAACACCCTTACACAATTCAAGATTTGGGGTGCACTGTAGTTCAAATTATTTAGCAGAAGACAGATTGAAAGCTGCAGATCACAGCATTCTTTTCCAGTGTGATTTCTAGCTGGCCACTGATAGCTCTAAGCCACAGAGCTCAATGAAGATATTAAGAAAATCTGTTTTACACAGTTATTTTTTCAAGAAGTTGGCATTTAGGAGTCATAAGCAGCATCAATATTGTGGCTTGACACTGTTTTAGTTGTAACCATGATGTGGTAGGAAGTGGGTGTCAAGTTTCCTTGGCAACAAATAGAGGATAAATGACACACTCTGAATCACCAATGAATCATTAGCAGAGTTCTGCTTCTGATTTTTGGCTCTCATTTCCAGGTTCTAAAATTACAATACTTTTAAGATGATGGATGAAAGTGAACACTTCACAGCAGTCCCAAATGTGTGGTAAGGGTTAGATTGTTATTAGACTTCCTAACACCATGGAAACAGAAAGCTTTATCAGCAGCATTTACAGTTTCTTTCAGATAATGGTGTCATTCATAGTTAAAAGGGTGTTCAGGTTCTTTGCAGCCCAACAGAGAGGATGAGGGTATAAGCATGAATTCTTAGCAGTCAGCAGCAGAACCACTAAGTTCAGCACAGTTCAGCGAGGTCTGGATTTCACTCACAACCTTTACAAGAACTCACACCACGTAAGCACGTGCTGTACTACACACGGTGCTGGAAAATGAGCTACAGCATCATTTACTGTGAATAAATTTATGGATTTTGATAACCAATCAAAATAAAGTGATAACATATGCTAATTTGAGCAACTGCACCCAAACTCCCTCAAACTTGAGATATGATGCCACAAGTGAAAGTTATGAAATAGCAGACTGTTATAGGAGAAAAAGATTTTCTACTTGGACTATGTGTATGTGTGCAACATGTACATACACAGGTTCATTATCATCAGTATTAGTGTTGAAACTGTTTTAACCAGGAGTTGCAGAAACAACACCAGAGTTCAGACTGTCACTTTCGAATGCGTTTAATTCCATCAAATATTTACTGTAAAGATACACATAACATTTGCTCTGAATTGATTCTAAATTCCTGTGGGAGTTTATTTAATGGGACCTGGACCAGCTGAAGGTCGGGCTCTGGTGCCTTGACACACCAATTAGAATTGAACAACAGTCAAACCCACCCTGTCAGAAGCTTTACCCTCCACTGGTTTTATCCATTCAATAGCATATGACAAACTGCACTCTTTGGGTAGGCAGGACTAGAAAAAACCTGGGCAAGTTTTAGTACAGCAAGTACTAAATGAAGAAGTGAAGAATGCAGAAATTAATTCTGCAGGTTTTCCATCCAAACATTAATAGATGTGAATATTTACAGAATGTTTGAGTATATATTGCCAAATGTATTTGCTATAGTTATGTTTTCTGCTATTAAGTGATTACATTGAATTAACAATAGTCTAGTAATATAACCTATGCAGGCCTCTGCGGTGTTTGTCCTGTACGTTTCAACACTCCTGAGCTGATAGAATAGTTGAGTTACAATAAGCAAATGACACTGATTGATAGAAAAATGCTTTAAGATTATTTAGGGTTCTGACATAGTGACAGTGTGTGTAATGGCTCTGGTGAAAATTAAGTGCCTCATAGACTCACAACGTTATATTCTCTGCATTAATGTTCATATTTCTACCAAGATAATTTTCTTCAGAAGTACTATGCTGCATGTCAGACTGATTCATTTTTTATCTCACCTAAGTTCCAATAACCCCTTTGTGAAATATTTACTCCAGTTAAAAGGAAATTAACAAATTCAAAACTGTTTCTGGCTGCTATCCCAGGGCAAAATACCGAGTAGGTTTAAATTAGTGAGTAGGCTATTATCTTGGGAACACCACCACCACTACTTTTCTTGACTTTTGACTTCTCTGGTGCATGTTTTAAATTATAGAAGCACATTCAACTGTGAAAGATCTTCATTCCCTACCCTTTTCTTTCTAAGCTGAATTAAATCATAAAACTTTGCTTCCAGCAAAAGCTTTCAAAGCAAGGACACAATATTCTTAACTATTACTCTCTTTCTGTCTTATGAAATTGTACATGCATCCTGCCAACCTGGAAATCAATGTTCCTAAGCAAATGAGAGGATTTTGATGTCTTTACTGGAACTATATAGCTGCTTCTTCCATATCTATTACACTGAATTGTTGTGAACAAATCTTTCTGCAGATCCAGAGGTGAAAATTGAAGCCAAAAAATTCCAAAAATTTCCCACACCTGTAAATATGTACTTGAATTGAGGTTGAGGTTGTGCAGTCAAAAGCACAGTGTAACTCACATCAAGCCAGCTTGTGCTGTTGTCAGTATCCGTTATTGAATCTTAACATGAGAACATGATAAACTAGTGTCCTAATTAGACTGAGATTGACTCTGACCTTGACTTGATACAAGGTTCTTGCCCACTCTGATTTTTGTAATATGAGTCTTGAGAAAAAAGCCTCCATAACTATAAGGAAAACTGAAGCCCATAACTCTCCTTTAGTCTGTGCTCTTGCTCTTCTGGAGTTGTTATTAATCCCTTATGTGGGAGAAGGAAGGCTCAGGGAAGACATTATAAAAGTCTTCCAATACCTAAAGAAGGCTTACAGAGAATCTGGAGAGGGACTTTTGACAAGGGCCTGTAGGAACAGGACAAGGGGGAATGGCTTTAACCTGACAGAGGGGAGACTGAGATGAGCTCTTAGGCAGAAGTTCTTCCC
>JBCJKH010054389.1:4157-18908 GCA_039877255.1 Loriculus beryllinus
TGAATGCTCCATCCCTGGCTGTGTTCAAGGCCAGGTTGGACAGAGCCTTGGGTGGCATGGTTTAGTGTGAGGTGTCCTTGCCCATGGGGAGTTGGAACTTGATGATCTTAAGGTCCTTTCCAACCCTAACTATTCTATGGTTCTATATATATATAAATAGGAATACATACAAAACCCATTTGTTACCCTTCCTTAGTCCCTCTATTTTAATTGCTTATGCCCTCAAATCTGGTTTTTTCCTCAGATTCACAATGATACTCCTTATGCTCAGTCTTAGCCTGCTGCTCTATGTGAAGATCTCTGTGGCAGATAGCTCTCCCTTTTATAAACCAGCACTAAATGAGAGCCCAATGTACGACCCACCCAGAGATTAACGTGGTGCTACTCCCTTTGCTCTCCTCCTGCCTGTACTGCAGTATCTTTACAGCAGAAGTACTCATAAAGAAAGTGGCAGGGGGCTTAATTTAAATTCTGTCTTTATCTATTTTGGCATCCTTGGCCCAGAACCCAAGCACCATGCAAAGGCCATAATGATCTGCTCATGAAATCATTATATTCTGTTTAATTATTTTATACACAATAGAACAGCTCTAAGAAGACATATGTTGCTACCTCAGAGGAGGCTGCAGTGTGCTGGCTAGGTCACTCCCCTGAGAACTGAGGCATTTTGATTCAAATTTTTGCCCTGAATCAGCAATGACATTTCATTTTGGGTGCCCCGCTGCCTACTTGCAAATTCTTCAATGAGTGTTGCTGCTGGTGTTCTTTGGCTTTGTATAAAACTCTTACCTACTCAATGGGAAAATAATATAATGCTTTTTAAAAAGACTAATTAAAGCATTAACAGGTGAATGGAAAGACCTGGATTCCAGTTCCTATTTCAGGCTAAGCAGAGGCTCCCCTGCAGACTCCTAAGTCCGGTGGTTAGAGCCTGCTTATAGGTTCACTTTCCTTAGGGGGAAACAGGGGCAAACCCTAAGTTTCCAGGTCCTTCTGACAGATGGGATTTGGGGCAATTTTGATAGATGATGCTACCTTACTCCTTTTGGTAAGAAGATGCTTAATTTTCCTACAACTTAAAGGGGTACTAAACTGCTTAGCTGTGTTTGGGCAGGAGCCAAGCCCCAAGGAGCGACTAAGCTATGTGACTGGCTGTGCATGCTGGCTCTTCCACATTCCATCTTCAAGCAACCATGGGAAAATCCACATCCTGCAGTGGGACACTGTGCAGAGGTCTGTGACCCTGAAGCGGGCACTGACCCAGGCACCACCTCCACATGGCAGACTGGAAAGCAATGCAACAAATTAGTGCACCAACTTCGGCTCAATGTGATGGCTGCAAAGAAAGCTCAGGAAGCAGTAAAATAAAGTTACCATGAAATAGACTGAAAGATGATTTTTAATTAATCACTTCTATGCAGAATGATGTAAAGCAGACTTAAAATTATTGAGTATCAGCCCAGAAATTGTAGCTTTAGCACACATGGTCATGGTTACTTCAAAACTGTCTATATACCACACTTTAACAGGCTTAAAAGTGTTGAAACAGAACTTTTAAACCATTTGCTTTTTAAATAAAGGAAGCTATTTGTGGAAACAATACTTTTGATGAAGGATTCAGAGTCAACTGTAACTGATACATATGATTGATGTCCATAATAATTGCATACTTCTATAATCCTTCCTCACCCGTAAGAGTTTTGAGCTTACATTTTGGATATTATTAATACTGAGATAAAAATAACTTGTGGACAATATATTCTCAACATGGTTGAGAATTAATCTATTTTTGTAAAACTGTTTAAGAATGATGGATACTTTTCCTGTTTGAGTAAACACTTGCTAATTCTCTAGACCTTCCTTTCTGTTCATGAAAACCAAAGTCCAAATGATTTCATGGATATTTAGTGGATGGTGCCAAATACTGCATATACAAAGATAAATACTTCCACTTGATAAATATCTGATGCCATCCATTTCATTGCTAACACTTCAGTAATGGAGTTTAGTCGGGTTTTAATTTGTAAGACAGAACACAATGAATTCAGGAACAACAACAAACTGAGGAAAAAAAAATGAGGCAGCCAAAATGTAACTGGAAAGGAACACTAAGTGAAAGTGTCACACTTATTTTTATTATAGATAAGCCACGAGACAGCTTGGGATAAACATGGGTTGAAATTAATGAGTTCAAGGAGGCTAAGCAAAGACACAGAAGAGTTGAACATTGCTGTGTACAACACGGTAAACAGTAAAATTTTATACCTGAGCAAAAAAGGAACTTTATTAACTACAGCATGCAGAATAACTGATAAGTTATCACATAAACCTAGCATACTTTTATTAGATTACAGTCATTCAGATGTTCTTAATTATACAGAGGCTACAGATGGAAAAAGCCCCAAGATGAGTGTATGACATAAAATCACAATAACGAAAAGCACTTTACCATCAAGCAGCCTTTCCAGAGGATCAAAATTATCTGCTATTTTATTATGCAGGGAGAAAGCAGCAATAATTCAAAGCCTATGGAGTTAATAATACCTTAGACATTTAAGCAAGTCTTGAAAATGAAAATATTGGCAGTTTATGAAGTGCTCACAGAAGACCTGAGACTACATCCCCTGCCCTCAAATGCCACTTTAAAGCATTCCATTTGTGCTGTGCCTAGCACAGAATGAAAGGTAGGGATCTGCAGGGAATCACTGATCAGGTCACAGACTTGTGATTTTCTCAGCAGCATAGCCACAGCCAATTCTTAAGGAATGACTTTTTACCTCCATTTGATTGGCCAAAACCTACATTTCATTTTAGGTAGGAACTTCACCTTTCTTCACATTTAATCTGTTGTTTGGTGTTTGTTTGGTTTTGTGCTTTTATTATCTCGTTTCTCTTTTTTTTTTTTTTTTTTTTTGTGATCTATTTCAAATGTTCTGGTTTGAATTGCTTCAGTACAAGTCAAAAAACAGTGACATTTCTCTTCATAATTCCCTACCTTTGCAAAAAATGCCTGTGGACAAGAAGGGATCTGAAAAGTCTGAGCTTTAGCCAGCACTGCCCAATGCCTCCAGACAGGCTTCATTCTCCTGGCAGGCTTCTGTTCTCCCCAGCCTCCATATCCAACATAAAAATTACCTGCTTCCACAATTAGTATTCCTGTGTTACAAATCAGCCATTTGCCTTCATAGAGTCAAACCAGCAAACCTTGTCTTTGCCATTCAGACTTGCTAAAAGGATTGGGAGGTATGGGAGTCTCACTAAGACTGTTAGAGACAACCATAAACAAAGTCTCTCCCTTTTATTTTCTTGCAGTTGTATAGTTCCATACTCTTCATGCTGATTGACACCCCTCAAACCATATCACCTGCCTTGACATTCCTGCTACTTTTTCACCATTTTCGAATAAAAGTATGCATTAAAAATGCATGTGTCAAATTGGATTCATCCCTTTGTCCACAATATATTCATTTCTTCTTTAAAGTCAGACACCTTAGACGTTGGTAGGTTGTGTGAAAGAGTCTCCAGGGAATTGAATCCTCTTTGCTTCTAGTTTCTTCCTGGCTTTGAAAGCTGACGATACTTCGGGGTGAATGGAGTCCAGCCGCTGCTCGCACTGGAAGGCCGTGAGGAAGGCCGTCCTGTAGTTGTTATTCATCCAGCCATAGAGAAGGGGATTAGCAAATGTCGAGCACATGGCAATCACGTGAAACACTGTGTAGATCAGTTTATACTCTTTCAGGTCTAACACCTGACTGTCAATGTCACTGACTAGCTGGAAGGTGTGAAACGGCAGCCAGCAGACAGCAAACACCACAACCACGCACACCAGCATCTTGGTGGTTTTCTGCCGTCGCTGGTGGTAGTGGTTGTTCGCTGCCCCAGGACTCACATGGTTCCTCAGCTTAGTCCAAATACGGGTGTAGGCATAGGAGATGACTGCCAGCGGCAGCACGTACTGGATCAGGAGCATGGAGACGCTGTAGATGGTGCCGTAGTTGAGCTGCCCCTCTCCTGGCCACTTCTCAGAGCAGACCACAATCTTGAAGTCAGGAATGATCTCAATCAGTGAGTACTCACGGAAGATGGCCAGGGGACTTGCCAACAGGGCGCTGACTGCCCAGGCAACTCCTATAATCAGGAAGCTGATACGCTTAGAGATCTTGCTTTCCAAGTGGTAGACGATGCAGCGGTGCCGATCCAAAGCTATCACAGTCAAAGTAACAGTAGACACATGCACAGCAAGAGCCTGAGCATAAGGCACCAGGTGGCACAACACTGGGCCCAGTTTCCATTCACCCAACAGCGTGTAAACCAAAGTGAAGGGCAGGCACAATGTATTCACCAGCAGGTCAGCCACAGCCAGGTTGGCAATGAAGAAGTTAGTCACTGTGCGCATGCTTTTGAACTTGATGATCACATGGATCACGAGGGAGTTTCCAATTACCCCCAGCAGGATGATGGAGCAGTAAGCAAAGATGAGGATTATCTGCACTTCAACTAGTGTTGTGCTGTCCTTCAGTTCAGGTTTAGGGTCCAAAGCTAATTCATTGAGCGGTGTGGTGTATCTTGGCAAGTACAGCTTGGTGAACAGCTCCATTTTCATTTCGTCTGTCTGGTTTTCTTCACCTATTGCTTCCAGGGGCCCCATCTTTGCAGCAGCCTGGTCTAAGCAACAGACCTGTCCCTGGCAACAAAACAGTACAAGAACACGTGGGGAAATCAGCCTGCAGTGGCTAAGACAAGAAGTAACAAGGTAAACCTCCAGCTCTTTCCTCCTCTAACCCACGTTCTACAGCGCAGGATTAAGAGAAGATCTGTCTTAATATATTTAAATTCTGCTGCCCTTACGTTTGAACCCTGATCCTGTAATATTATTCAGGCATAACTCCTGCTGAAAATTGGGACAGATTTCAAAGACAAAGTTTGTCTAAGTAAATGCAGAAGGATTAAGATCCTGTTGAGCAGCACATCCTTTTTTACAATCCACTACCTAAACTACTGCTGATTTAGCACAAAACTTCCATTAATACCTGTGGGAATTCTACATGGAACGGAACCATCCAGTTATTAGTATAATAATCTTCCAGATTTTCTTTAATAGAAAGTATTTTCTTTAAATAGTTACTAAATTCTTCCAGGTTTATGGCCCTTCTTAATACCAGAGAACTAATTATTGAGCTCTTTCTTTAAGAAACTTTCTTTTAGAAATGATTGTGCCACAAAGCAAGCAAAAATACCACTTTAAAAGAAGTGAAATAATAGCATCTCTCTGAAGTGATTGTGTAATCTATTCATGCTGAAATTAACTCAAGAAACAATTAAAATTCAGTTATACAGAACATTTCCTATCTGTGTAATGTTTAAGAAAACACAGCTCCTTGGAGGCTGCCAATCAAGGCTTCATTTCTGACTGCAGTCATAAAGAAGAGCACATCATTCCCCTGCTGATGTCAGTAATAATTTCATCAATGGCATCACATTCACATTTTGTTGCTTTCCCTACACAGGCTGAGCGAACTTCTTTGCTGCCCTAAGACTTCAACAGACATGAATGGACATATGGATGTTTTACAATTAATTGCTGATTTAGACTCCTTGCCTTGACCTGAGAAAGGACCAAGAATTTGCCAGTGCCCAGTGGGCTCACCAAGAAAACACCACTGTTTGCCACTAAGGGGAAAGCCAAGCCTGAGTTACTAACTCTGCTTCTCTATCCATACATTCTCTAATGAAAGAAAGAGTAGAAAAATGTCACTCTCTTGCAATGAGGTGTTGCACAGAGCTTAATCCATCGCAAATTCAGGTCTGCCTAAAGAGACAGTCTAGCTATTAATGCCTTTGGTTTCACATGGCTTTTTTTTTTTTTTCTTTTATTAATCAGATCCACTTCATTGTAGATTTTTATCCCTACCTCTGTCCCCATTAATTATCAATGAGTGATATCCTTAGGTGTGATTTCCTAACTGAGGAATGAAGGTTGTCTGCCAGCAGGTGACTGAGCCCTTTGTGTTTGCTTCCACCTCAGACAATATCCCAAATAATTTCTCAGTGGAAGTTTTTTTTGCAAAACCAACAGATTGAATGCGTGAACTGAAAGGTATTTTTTCTCAGCTAAATGGGCCAGAATTATGCTATACTGTTTAGTCTATATTTACTGTACAATTAATAGTGTAAGCCTGAGATGCGAAATGCTGAGATATACCAGCTACTCAGACAAGCTTACCTTGCCAATTTTAGGAATATAATCAGCTATTAACTACATGCCTAAACACAGGTGGCAGGGAGGAATTCCTCATCAATATACCTTTAGTCCACCAGGTTAAAAATGTACGAGAGCCACCACAATTTGCACAGCCAAGGCTACACAGAAGTTCAGACCTCTGCTGAGCTCTTTCCTTCCACCTGAACCTACACCCAAGAATTCTGCTTGCACATATTACCGGAATAGAGATCTGGTGAGGTCCCGGGACTGACAGGTACTCCAAAATCTCGTAGTATTTTCAGTGCAAAATTAGAGCAGGTCATATTTACACATTTTATTAGAAGGGTGAGAGGGAATGCAAATTTCATGGGTTTTTTCCTTCTTTGACATAAACGCAGACAGGAGGATATAGCTCAGTCACAGAATGTAGCAGCCCTTCCTTCCCCAGAATATTTTCACCTGTTCCTCTAGCCCTTCTGTATTGATTCCTATTTCCAAGCCCTTCTTTTAAGCAAAGTCTCCTTTTGTTCTGCCACTTTCATTTTATTTGTTACTGCCCTGTTTGGGCTGATGAAAGGTTTTGGTCTTGTCAATAAGACAAAAGTGAGGAAGGGAGGAGGGATGACCAGGGTTTCAAGCTGGCCTGTCAGTAAGTGATTAAATAAATTGCACAAGTTTGACATTGTCAGAGGTCCAGTTAAGTGGGCAAAGAATCAGTGGCTTTCAGAGCATGGAGGGAAAACTGAAGTGGCATTTTATACCCCAGGGATGTTTGACAGGACCGTTTATGCACTTTTAAGGATAAACTCTCCAGCTGATAGCATTTATTTGCACACCTTGCCTACTACACAACACTGTTTTGGGGGGCAGGGGGTGTTCCTAATTTTATTTTCCCCCAAGAGTAAGGTCCTCAGGGGCAGGCATAAAATCGCATCTACCTTTCGGCAGAGGAAGACCCCTAGAGGATTTACATAGGTTCTGAGAGCAAGTAAGCAAAAAGGGCGAAATACGTGATTACATTAGCAAGCAGCATTCCCATCAGGACCGCAGTGCTGAGGATGGGATTGGGGTTGCCCGAGGCGAAGCTGGCGGCAAGCGTGCCTCCCGGGTGCCGCCGCTGCCCTCCCGCTGCCCGGGGGAAGTCACCACCCCACCACCACCACCACCACCTCCTCACCGCCCCCCGGGCTCTGAGGGGACCCCGTCGAGCCCCGCGCTCCCAGTGCCCCGCTTCCTATATTCATCTCCCTCCCTCCCCGGGGAGGCGAGCGAGCGTGGCTCCGGCATTCCCACAGGAGCCAGTCTCCCAGGGTAGGGCCGGGAGCGGACCCCCGTCTCCCCGCCGTGGTGCGGCTGCTCCCGCCTCCCAGTACGCGGCTCGGCACGGGTCCCTCCACATCCCCGCCGCTCCTCGCACACTCACCGGGGCTGCTCTCTCCTCCCTGTCGATGGGGCAGAAGCACGGCACGTCCCGTCGAAAGTTTGGAAGCGGCAGCGGCCCCCGCGTGGCAGCGGGGCGAGACGGGGCGGCCCGATCCTGCCGCCCGAGGAAGGGCTCGGGCTCGGCGGCGGGGCCGGCGCCGCAGCCGTCGGTGCGAGTTGGGCGGGCGGGACGCGGCTCCGCCCGCTGGGCTCCGGGAGCGTGTAAGGGGGCTCCGGGGCGCGCTGTGGCGATGCGTCGGCTGCCGCTCGCTCAGGAGGCAGCAGCTGTAGAGCTGAGGATGCTCCTCGCTGGTTGCGAAATCGACCTCTCTGATGACTAAATAAAAGAGCCAGGAGTTGTAATTCTGCTAGCCCTGCTTATTTCATTTCCCGAGTCAGTTTAAACTGTAGGATTTAGTTTTTGGTCTCCCAGCAGGCATAAATGCGTGACATGAATGCTAGTAATTAGAGCACATGGATAACACAACTGCAACAGCCTGCAGTTCTTCCCTTTCCTTCTCTTACAAGCAGTCAACAGTGGCATTTCACACGTCTCAGAGGTGTTGCTGTTGTATGCTACTCCGCACACTCTTTCTAGCTTAACATGTATTTTTGCTCCTACTTATGTCTTGGAGAGTGTAGTGAAGCACTACAGATCCTTACAATCTGTCCCCCTCAGGACCCCACAGCTAAGGAAAGGCTGTTCCTTATTTTTGCTTCCAAACTCCCAGAGAAAGTCAAGAAAATATACAAGTTCTTAGAAGGTGTTAAGACAGTGAGGGTTGGCTTCCCATGAAAGTGAGAAGCTGTTATTTCCTCTCACAAAGTGATTCTGTGTCCAGGCACAGCTGAAATGCTTAATGGAAATGCATTTCCAATAAACAACTACATGTTTTATTGCTCATAAAAGTGGAATTTTAGAACCTCACAAACTCTACCTTTAACAAAAGTCCATGGAAACACTAACATCAAGGGCAGGAATAAGTAGTAAATGGGCTGTTGGCTGATGACCACCAAAGCAACTGTGGATACTTTCCTTTGTGTTCACTGAAGTTTCCATCCCATAAACCGTAACAAACCATGAGTAATGGACTCACAGAGCCATTCAGGTTGGATGGAACTTCCAGAGGTCTTCTCATCCAGCCTTAAGATCAAAGCAGGTCTAGATGCAGCAGGTTGCCCTAAACTATGTCTCCAGGGGAGTTTGAGTATCTCTGAGTGAGAGATGCTGCCCTCACTGGGCAGCCCATCCCGGGATTGTACCAAGTCAGAGTTTCTCATGTTCCAGCTTGTACCAAATGCCTCTTGTCCTCTCCCTGTGCTCTTCCTGGTAATTGTGCACAGGTGTTGAATTTCTCTTTAGCCTTGGCTTCTTTAAGCCTGAACAAACTCAGTTCCCTCAGCCCTACTTGAATGTTATGTGGTCCAGCCTTGCTTATCCTGGTCGCCCTTTGCTGGATTTATTCCAGTCTGTCAATATCTTTCTAGCACTGGATCCCCAGTATTTCACATGTGGTCTCACAACTGGTAGAGGAGAATAGTCAGTTCTGTACCTGCTAGCTATGCTCTTGCTGTGTCTTGATACAGACTGTATATTAGACTATAAGTTGGCTTTCACTTAAATGAACTTTAAATCCCAGCTTCCTATTTAAGGCAAGCGTATAAATGAGCTTTGGCTGTGAATACGTATATGATGTTCTAAGGTGAAACACAGATAGTCTAGTTTAACATCTTGAAAAAATATACATGTTGGACTATGTTGTCTCTGCTGTAAATCACGCTTATGGAGGTATGGCAGGCTGTAAGAAATTTGATATACATAGCTTACTTTTGGCAGTATCTGTTTAAGTCTCTTTATGGTTAGAAAATTGTCTTGTCAAATTCTGTGTGATGTAGTTTTTTCAGAGGTCAAAATAAACATTTCTGCCTGCTTCTCAGAAGTTTATCACTTCTCAGGAGCAAAAGGAAGGTCTGCAGGTAGTACCAGGCTCAAAGCAGTAATGACTTTTGTTTCAGTCAGAGAACTATGAAAGAATTGTCTTTCTTCATTCATAAATTGGCCAACATCAGATTTGCTGAACTGGCACATAAGGCTCAATGAGTATCAGCAAGGCAGGAGAGGCAGCAGCTCTCATATCCTCTCCTCCATGAAAGTTCTCCATGTTTCATTTGCTGGAATGAATTTGAAAGAAACCACTACCCTCTGAGCACTGATATTTCAAAGCAGTGCTGTGCTGCATGCCACACATTTGACCCAAACTCTGCCAGTCCTTAACCATGCAGATTTTCCTGGAGTGAGTCAGGTTTTAGGCAATGGAGTATTCTACATATCATGGACAGTCTTTTAAAATAAAATGCAAAGAAAAACAGTAATTCGTGAAAAGATGACCTTGAGAGAGAATATCTACCTTGGATCTTTTATGTGATGCCAACACAGAGATCATATAGTATAAAATTATAGAGGACAAAGATTTTTCTTTCTTAAAATGCCAGAAAAAAAAAAAAAAGTTTTTAAGTAGTTAAACAATGAAGTTTCTGTGAACATTTTTAAATAAATTTATAGACTGTCATTTTTTTCACTCCCTTTTGGTTTAGATTCAGTCTCACAGGTTCAATTCTTTCTTTTTCACATGCAGTAATAAGAAACAGCCTTATGCATAAACAACTGTAATCAATCTCCCTTAGATGACTAAGGAAATAAATACATGCCAGTGGGGAATATAAGAAATTGGTAGATACGTATAAGAACCAACTTCAAGTTGCCAACTTGAAGTTGTCTTTTCATTACTAGACCTCAACCAAAACTACCCAGCATTTATTAAGATCTTTCTGTCATCTAGAATTCAAAGAGGATGACCAAATATCTATTTGGATTTAAAAATACAAGGAATAAACTATTTTACTCTATTTTTTTGTTGCTTGCGTTTTTGAAAGTTTTGTCTTCAAACTCATGAAAACCTATATCTTTTGAATTCCACTTCTTTTTAAACAAAGACATTTCTGTAAACTCCAAAATGTAATGTGGAAGGTGACGCTTCACGAAGGTATTGAAAGTTTGGTAAACAACCGGTTGTTGCCATTTCTAAAGTTTTTAGATGTTCCTGAGGCTGGCGTACTCTGCTTATTTTTAGAGTATTTGTCATTGAAAATAGATTCTCACATATAGCTGAGAGCTTGAATATCGTACACACTTCAGTCCTCAGTTTCCGGTAGCTGGGAAAGCAATATATCTCTAAATGGTTTCCAAAGTGAGTCAACGGTATCTGCTTGCTTTACACTTGCTGTACGTCAGTTCTAATTCCAAAATTCTCAGCTGCTACAAGCAGCAATTCCACTCACCCTTTTCTGTGCCTAAAAATTACTCTTGCAATGATTCTGAAAAGTTACGTGTGTTCATAAAGCTTATTCAGATGGTCTTCAAGCTTAGTTTTGACTTGCTGATGAAATCAGCAACACGTCAGCAGTGGATGTGTTGAATGAATTCTTTATGTGTTTTCCCCTTTCCCAGTTATATTTCTTAGAATGTAGAAAAATGATCATAAAGTTTACATACGTTCTTTTCTCCATGTAGAGTGCATAGAGCATGCAGCTGACTATGCATTACTCAGAAAGATACATTTTAATAGGCTTATTTTTCAAAAATGTCCATATAGCATTTTGGGTTTTCTGTTAAAATTTGGTGCTGTTTTCATGAGAAAGAAACTTTCTCAGCTTGCTCATAAGCTCAAGGAAATGTGTTATCTTTTGATCCTTGCTCAGCCAGCTTACATTAAGATGCAGATGACTTGTTATGGTTGGCATCCAGGTTCCAAAGAGATGCTTGGGAGATGCTTGGATGAATCAATATGGATATTGATGGGTAACTTATCACAGAATAAATCATTTTGTTGAACAATGGCATCCCTGAATGAAGACAGCCCTTCCTGTAATGCCATTTGATATGTAATGGCATGTAAAGCACATCATATTAATAAATATGATAAACATATTTATCATAAATAAATGATGCAACGAGAACTAGTTTCTAGTAATTTATGAAGCTGTGTCATCTGACATAAAGAAATGCTTTTTTCACTTGCAATCATAGCACACTGACATAATCACTAGGACTCAAGTAAGTATCTTTCCCACATCTTGAAACTGGATTAATTCTCATGAGTTTACAGCACATTATTTCAGTTCATTTTCTTCACATTTGTGCAGAATTTGCAAGCCTTGCTAAACCACTCACTGGCTTCATCCAGAGTCATTCTGTACCTCCGTGCACCATTTTAAGGAATTACGCTGCTCAATAACAATGCATGGCATTAAATCAATGGATTTCATCTGTAAGCAATTTTTATCCCTGAGAAATCACTTCAACTGCTGAAGAAGTTAAAAAGGAACATTTTCCATACTTATTAGCATTTTGAGTCATTTTAAAAATTAAGTCCTTACAGTTTTATTTTGTGCAGTCTGTCACCATTTCAGAACTTCTGAAGGACACCAGATATAGGCTAAATGCAACAACCCTGTAAAGTCCTTTTCTCAAACTGCAATCATATGACTTGCATGCTAACATCCAGAAATGCTGAAAAGTTTCAACAGCTCCATCTTCTTCCTTGCTAATAAACTGACAGGATACTTTTCATTACAGGTATAACATCTACAGGTATAGTGAAACTTTACTATCTCATTTTTGACTGATGGCACTGTTTGTGAACAAGTTAAGCCTGTCAGCCTAGCTTCACGGGGTTGAAAAAAGTGCTCTGATACTTTTTACAAAGAGTCTGCCACCCACTCAGAATTGAATTGGCAGTTTTCTAAATGAACCCTTGGTTTTCCTTTGTTAATTGCCCTTGATTCACACCCACGTTTTGCAGAGATTGATGGCACTTTGATTGCTAGGGGTATTTCAGGATGGAGGAGGGGGAATGGGGAGAGGCTTGGGAAAAAAATGGGTAGGGGCTTGGCATGTTTGGAAGGATAACTGTTCTGTGATTGCACTGTTCTGGCTGCAGCCAGAGCACCATCTGTGCACACAGCTCATCCATACCTCCCGGATTCAGCACAAAGGAATGTGTCAGCTCCCACTTATTCCAGGTCAGCTCAAAGCCTCTTCGTGCTCCAGTGAAATTCTGCAACCATTCCCTGAAGATCTAATCCCTTCACCCAGCACGTCCGACTGGCACAGCATTCTTTCAGCAAGAAAGAAGCTCTTCCTGCAGAGCTGCTTTTGCAGGTTGGAGCTAGGAAGGTTCAGCTGCAGAACCTCCCTGCCCTGTGAGCTGCAGAAGGATCATCTCAGGGCCCTGGGGAATGGTAAGAGATATATGAACCCCCACAGAAATGTAAAAACATCTCAAGAGGCTGAGTGTGGCAGTCTATGGCAGAGGTGTTTGCATCTGGTCTAGTTATCCTAGACGTCCTTTGTAGTCAGGAGAGAGCTACTTACTTTGACTAGAGGGATTTAAAACCTGGTTCATTCCCTCCTGAAACAGATGCTTATGTTTGGTCAGACAAATTGCTTCCTAAACACCATCAACTGTTACAAAACCTTCTCTGATTATAGTGGGGATCTCAGCAGCTAGTTCTTTGCACACAATGGGTACATAAACTTCAGTGAAAGAATTCCTTCTGTCACTTCTGGTATCATCGTGATATGTGAGTAAATTTTCTCACCATCAGTGTCTGGACTGGAATCCAGTGTACTGGTAGTTGGTCTCCTCAGAGACCTTTAAACACCTACTGTCTATTAATTTCAGGTACACAGATTATATAAAGCCTTAATGTTTTGCAGATTTTATTGAATTTGTCCTTACAGAATCTCTGTGTGATTCTTCTTGTTGTACACAAAGGCTTGTGGGAGCTTATCTGCATGGGAAAATAGCCAAAATATCTCCTCCAGAAAAGTTCCTGATATAGACTTATTTCTCCTAAATATCATTAACTGTGTTCCAGAACAAAATATCTACACAATAAGACTAAAATTGTTAAACATGGGACAGAATTAGTTATTTCATCTGCAAGCCCATACTGATGTCAGTATAAGTTCTTGTCATGTTGGCAATTTTACACTTTCACACAGCTCTCTCATTCTCATTCTTTAGTTAACAGTGTAGATGATGGCAGGTTTAGATTTATCTGCCATTACATGAAGTTAATACCACACATCAACAGGTTCTAGTGAAGAGACTCTGGGAAAACAGGTTTTTATACAAGTTCTGAAGCAGAGTCAGCAGAGTTCTGCAGTCAAGCGACTGGAGACCGTTCTGCTGCACACATCCTGTCTCACCCTGGCTTCTCTCCTATGTACAAAAATCACCCTCCTCTTTTATTCCAAAATCTTCCCTGTGGTTATAGCTTTCTTCCAGCATTGATTCCTGCCAGTCAGGACAATCCCTTCCAGTTCTATCTTCTTTAATTTCTATCACATTTTTCCCAACATCATCCTGCCAACAAGCATCTGTACATACCTGGTTTTACTATTGGTCTCCCCCCCCAGCCCCTGGGAATGTCAGATGTGCTCTTTTCTCTTCTAATAGCAAATTTTGTTTACTGTCAGAAAATAAGAGAATGGTGTTAATGTCTGCGTGTGAGAAGAAGGGAGACCTTTTTTGTCTTTATCTTTGCTTCACTACAAAACTTGAGAACATTTGGCAAATTACTCCTTTACCACCTCATTTTTCCCCTCTGCAAAGATGATTTGCCATGTAATTTTGCATGTTTTTAACATTACGGTCCTGTTCTTTATAGTGCAAATATATCTGTCCTACTTAGTAGGCAAGTAGTGAATATCATTAACAGGAATTAAGATAAATTCTTGGGTAATTTTCAATAGATTTTCTACCACCTTATGACATTTTAAGGCAATCATACCTATTAAAAAAATCAATTGTTTAACTGATTTGCCTTGTCAGAGACAAAAAGCAGAGACATTGAACAAATCTGATTTTTTTTCCAAACATTCCAGAACATTTTATCTTATACTGTGTAGCTAACTACCAGCATGACCATTACACACTAACCTAGTAAAACCTAGGTTTCTGAAGGCAATTAGCTTTTCCTTAAACCGAATAAGAATTGGGTAGCTGTCTTCTCAGCAACCACTGAAAATCCTAACCTCATAGTTTTAAATTATTTGTACT
>JBCJKH010054392.1:0-18014 GCA_039877255.1 Loriculus beryllinus
AGACCCTTTGTAGCTATTGAGGGCCAGCAAGGAAGGCTGCTTCCCACTGCAAACCCTCCTACGATCAGAAAATGCAGTCAAATTGAGTTTCTCAGAAACCTTCTCAGGAATAAGGGGTTTAGCCCAGCTGCAACTTACAGATCAAGTCATGCATCTGAAAATCTACAACTTCATTGGCTTTTTCCAAGTAATAAACTTCCTATATCATCATCATATTTTCTGAATGCATTTATGGAGTGAATTTGGAAATGCAAAATCAAAGTCTTGCTACTGGTGTGCTGCCATTAAGCCTCATCTAAACTGACCCAAGTAATTCCCTCTCTAATTCTGATGCAGCAGAGATGAAAGGATTATTTCAGGAAGAAGTTACCAAGTTAAACCAAATTAGCTGTGCAGATGAGCTCAGTTGATCTTTGCAGCTCTAAGTGCAATTGCAATTCATTCAATACTTAATAAATCTCGTTATGTAAGAACATGCAGTTTATTTTCTTTTTTATATATATTTACTGAAAAATACTGGCAAGCACAGAAAGCGAAGAGTTAAAATATTAACAGATAAATCAAAGAAAAACACAAGTAGTGGAACATCACATAGCAACTAGAGAATTATGATGAAGAAATGATTACAGTGTAGAAAGGGCACAAAAGAGCAATATAAAAGATTGAGTTATAAAAAGAATTTCATGTAAGGAGAAAATATATATAAATAGGGAAGATGCAGAGAGCTCAAGAAAATGCTTTTGAAACTGAAATCTTTGGTTTAGTTCAGAGCTATGACACTTTACAATATCTGGTTTTACAAAAAGTTTTCAGAGTCCTGCAGAAGCAGATGTTTATAGACCTGAGAGAGGATCAAGGATGAAAGATACTTCATGTCTGGGAGGGGTAGAGGGGTAGGTGTTCTGATTTGCTCTCTAACAGAGCAACGACTGGAATTTAGCTTTAGGAGACAATTCCCATTGAATTAAACATTCCCCTGGTGTCAAATTTGCCACTTCTTCCTTTAAGGTGCTTCAATTATTGATTACACTCATAGCTGCTAAAATTGAATCTTATTTCCAGTGCAAACTTTGCTGACTTTTTCTATTCTCTGCTGTGAAATCAGACAGTCTAGTGACAAGGTGAGCTTTTTTAAGGCACAAATTGCTCTCTAAACATCTTTTAAAGGATAAGCATTGAAATAATGGTCACAGTTTACAGTAATTCAATAATTTCAACATTATGAAATTATATATCTGTGTTTTATATCACATACTGTTCAGAAGGCATGGAAGAGCACTGTTCATTTGCACAGCTTTCCGAAGCTTCTAGAACATCCCAACATTCTTATACATCCCCCATGTCCCTGGATTATGCAGAAGTTTGCTGCCTACCAGGAGTAGGAGGTGAGACATAGTGAAAGATAGTCCCTTCAAGGCCAAGTCTCACCACCAGTCTCCACACCAGTCCCTGCATTCAGAGATAATGATGCATAACGGATGCTTTCCAGCTTGCATTAAAAAGACCTCACTGCAGCTTTGGCATCTGATGAAAGACCTTTTAGAAACCTGTTTTCTGGTTTTCTATCTCTCTTTTTAAGTTCTTTCCCTCTTAGGGCCAAAGAGAAGGATTTATGTTTGGAAAGGCAAGGAGATGGTTGTGGCGTTGCTGATGGCAGATGTCCTGCACTCACACCAGGGAAATTGTAACTCCTACAAAGAGAGGAAGGGCTGAAAACTGTCTGGAGACAGGGATTAACCTCATGCTAGGATGTTCACTTCAAATCCAGGCTTCAAAGGCTAGGTTGGATGGGTCCCAAAAGCTAGAGACTTCCCTACAGAGGTGAGTAGTGGACTCATGGCAGTAGCACAATAGGCCACAGCAGCTCCATCTCTGTGAAGGAGAGATATACCTCCAGAATGTGGGACTGAAGAGACAAATCACCTCAGCTCTAACTGCAAATGAACGTATTTCCAAGGCAACATTCTTAGACCTGAAAATTCTGCTTCTCTCTTTCATTGAAAATTACTTCAAGCAGGAATGCTACAGGGAAGAGAAAAAATCCATCTCAAAGAAAATAATTATTTTGGAGTCTTAAAATCTGGGAAGGAAACTTATTTTGGAAATGTTCTTCCAAAGCAAACATTCCCCCTCCAACATCCTTCCCTGAGAGCACTCAGAGTGACTGCAGAAATACTGCATGCAGTGGGGCTGAGGAGTGGCAGAACAAGCAGTCACAGAGGATGTATTGAACAATACAGCCCTAAATAGAAACCTCACATTTTGCTTACTGTATCCCATTGAAGATGTGCTTTTCAAACCAACGCATTAATGCATAAACAGATGGATGTCCAAGGCTTACCTGCCTTTAAAAATGCAATTCTTACCCTGCAGCCATACAACCCACAGAAGCAGTGTCCATAAAATATTCTGTTATGTTCCAGGACATTACAACTACAAAAGAGTTCCTAACCCAACCTTCTTTATGCCTCCTGTGGTCAATTTTTCCACTGTCTTAAGCAGAGGCAGTTCCAGCTCTCTGCAGACAGACAAGAGCTGCAGTCGGACCTGTTCCGCTTCTTGGGAATAGCAAGAAGGGCAGATCTGCAGGAATGCTGAAGACGTCATGGATCTATGAGCCTGATGAAGTCAGTTTTGGTGGAAAACTGCCATATGAATAGCTCCACTCCACACCTTCCCATGGAAAATCCAGTTCCTGCTCCATTATTCCCAACTCTTTATGTCACCATCACTAGAAATAATCCTCAAATGGATGGCTCTGCTGCAGAGCGGATGGAGTAAGGAGGCATCTGAGATAGGGGCTACACGGATCTGCACTCACCAAGCAGAGATGAGGCCAGGACAGGCACAAAAAAGGGGCTGAGCATAAAGATGCACGGCCACAGCCGCCACTTGGTTTGTATTTTACTCCCAGGGCAGGTCCCCAACTTAGGCAACTGCCTGCTTAACTTTTGCCTGAAGCCCTGGTGCATGAAGTTTGCTTTGAGAACTGTGGCCCTAAGAAAATCCTGTGGGGTGGCTGTTTTCCTTGAGGAATCGGTTGGAGACCATTTCTAGGAGCTGGAGACTCTGTGAAATCAATCAAGTTAAATGGTGGTATATGAGAATAGGAATGAATAAACCTCGAGGGAAATCATTTGTCATTTACAGTACTTGTTAAAAGTTGCAAAACAGCAGTTCAGCAGAGGTTAAAGAAAGGACAATGCAAGAACACAAACTTTCAACCCATTTCTGAAACTGCTTTACAGCTCCAGGAAGAAGAAAAATTCATAATGAGGAAAATAATAAGGATTAGAAAAGAAACTTTCCCCCTTTTTTTTAATGTCAAAGCAATAAGCTATTCAGACTTTTCAATTGCCCGCAACCAGGAGATGAGAGATTCTGATCCAGTCAGCAAGAATGTTTGGACAACAAAATGTCCATGAACAAATACATGAAAGTGATAATAAAGAAAACTGCACAGCCAGAGGTCAGACATACTTTACACTAGGAGCTGAACTCTGATAATTTGCAGTAGATTAAATTCAGCAGCAGTAGGGCCTTCGCAAGAAATTTGGATGTTAGGAAGATTAAGCTGGGAATAGGCCTTATTTTATCAAAGGCCAGACATAAACTCAGATATGCTTATGAAGAAAAAGTAAAAGTGACTGAGTTTCAAAGAATGGGCTGCGTAGAAAATAGTATGGGCATAGCAGGGTCTATGGAAAATGCTGTCAAAAGTTAGAGGGCAATAACTGAAATTTCCATCAGCAACTTTCAACTTCACCTCCAAATGTCAAGGCAAAAAAACCATGGCTCAGAATACTAAGTACAGAACGGGTTTTGAGCACATGCTTTTCATATTCCAATGTGAAACTGAGAATTTTGGCAGAAAGCAAATGCTTCTGATGAAAATTTTCATTAATAGCAAGCTTTTGAATTAAAAATGTTTTGAGGGATATTTTTAACTGATGATGCTTGAAAGTCCATTTCTTTCCGCAGACTCACACAGAGAAGCCTGTGCTACCAAGACATCAGTTATCCTCACAACAGATGATTTCTTTTAGCAATTGCAGACTTCACATGGAAGAGTCCATCTTGGCATTCACTTCGAAATAAGGTAATCCTTAACTTTTTGTGGGTCAAGAAGCCCCTTCCGTGCAAAGCAGTCATTCCCATTGCATCGCGTGGATGATTCAGGGATTCTCTGCAGAGGAATTGTAGGCTGAAATTCTACAGTAACAGGAGGGAAGGGAATTTGTAGGGCAGTGCGGCAAAACTGCTTGTCATTATTATTAGCAGGTGGCTACTACAGTAGTTGTGTGCTATCAGTTAAATTATGGCCTGCTGAGATCTTTAGCTATTCCCATACATAGTCTATTCTTGAGAAGCAGTTGCTGTTGAAGAGATGATACAGTTTTGATACCTGCTTAGCTTGTGCACCTATATGCTGCCTGACAGAATGATTTCTCTGGCTTTATAAATGGATCCGTGTTGCTCTCAATTGGTATTCACTCCTCTTGCTGCAAGAGCATCCGTCTGCCCAAAATCTTTAGAGAAACAGTTCATAGGGAGCAGTTAATTGTGATCCATCTCAAAACAAAATTAGTCCCTATTTTTCCTCTGACAAATGAAGACATTGTTCCAACAATTTTTTCCTTCTCTAGTGACAGTGCTAAATATTTATATCCTGTGCCTCCTAGAAACGCTGCTCTCCTCATGAATAAACACCAGAAGCTTCCAAGAAGAACAGAGGTTGCAGCTGACCTGCTCACACTCCTTCCCTATTTTAAATACCAAGTTCCCCATGACAGCCATTTAAAATCAACATTGACCTCAATACCTGACCCGAGTTTTTTGTGTTTGCCAGAAAACATACTTAAATGGACCCATCTTGGCAGTATGGAACAAACAAGCTCAAGCCTTGCATTGTAAAATGTTCTAACACAAGTCACGTATTAAAAATGCAGAAATTAAATGCATTGCTGTTTTAAGTCTTGGTAAGCACATTCTATTTCTGCCAGCTCCCATTTTATTGTGTGAGCAAGCATTGGTGTGGCATTGCTCTTTACTTTCCTGGTCTTTGCAGGTTGACCTCTTCAGCATAGAGGCTCTAATTTGAAGGGGAAGGCTCCCCTGTTAACCACCACACTCTGAGACAGTGGACAGCCCATAACTGTCAATGGAAAGGCCTCATATTTGCAAAATGTGTGTTCCAATCCACTGCACTTTCAGCTTTCCATGTTTCTTCACCAAGCACTTGCTGGGCTGGGAGCTGCTCAGCTTCCAGTGCTGCTAAGCAGCCTGTCCAGCAGTGAGCCTTCCTCCCCAGAGCAAAGCTTTTGCTCCCTTCTACACTTTTATTTCAAGTTTAAAAGAAGAAACAAAGAAAGAAAATAAGATTATGAAGGCTGCTGATGTTATTTTCACCTTTTACCATTTTTATTCTTCTACAGTTTAGGATTACCTCATGCATGAGGCAATCAGCTCTGATTCTGTCCAAGCATTATATCTCTCCAGCAGTCCACCTACATTCATTTACAAAGATGTCAAAATAATCATACAACTACATTTAAAAGGTTCATTTATTGTAAAGAGTATCAGATAGGAGCCAATTTACAGCAGAAGAGCTTTGTATTCTAATTGCTGCAAAGTAGGACTCAAGCAACAATCAGACTAAATAGATTTTCTCTTCCGGGAGGTGAGTATATGAGCTGATGTGGAGATTTTTTATTCTATTAAGGGACTAGTTAGACAACTGGCTAAAACTACAGCTTTGCTCCCAGGAGGGGCAGTCTCACCCTCTCTACCCACATGGCTATTCAGTATTTTTCTACATTTGAGGATGATTTTCCTCTTTGCTTGAGCAGCTGTAGTTGTCATGTTTGCACCATCTCTTTTTCCTTTCCTTCTCAAACTGTGCACCAACCACAAAACTCCATGAAGATTCTGTGTGTGCCTTTAATACACAGCACTGCCCTCTTCTGCTCCATGGGGCTTTTCAGTCCTCAAAACCCAGTTCCCTCTGGAAGAACTGAGCAGCCTGCAACAATCATTCCTTCAGCTTTAGCCCTCTTATTATCACACACAACTCCCATTTGAAATTAGCCCATCAATATTTAACTTCCATCATTACATCTGGCATGGAAAATGTACACTTCTCTCCCTTGTTTGCTTCCTCCCACTGAACGCCACTGGAAACGATTCCTACGATGCTGGGTAACAAGCACAAACCCTAGTAAGGTAAACAAAGTGCTACACAGCTTCTCCTAGAGAATAATGCAAAAGATTCCCATCTTTTCTGCACAAGCAATTACAGCTCCTCTGCATAACTCCAGAGTATCACGTTTCTGCTGCTAAAGAGATTTCTATAGTATTTATTTTATAGATGAACTAGCCTATGTGTGAGCCAACCCCTCCTAAATTTTCCCCTGCAAACTGCATTTGCACAAGTTAAGTAACCCTCTGAATGACATGAATAGTCTGAAGTCCATAGAAGTCCAGCCTCACCACAGCAGCAACTTGATTCTGTTATTTAAAAACACTGAAAGTGTTCAGCTATCGATTTCCATTTTTCAGTACTTCCAGTGCCGTTTTCCAGATGGAGAGGGAAAAGAACACTCCATGTTTAAAAAATTGCTTTGTTTTGATCCCAGGAACACTTACTGAAAGAAAAATCCCAGACCCGAACCTCTTCTCTCTGGACAGAAAATTCTATCAGAAATTGTCTACTTTGCCAAGATCCCATCTGCACAACATTATTCGATTCTGTTTAAAGATGAATCCAGAAGCACAGTTCCTATTAGTGCTTACATCTCAGATACATGTGTTTATTTATTTATTTTCTTAAAGATTAAGCTTTTAAATCCTCACAGTTGCCTGACTCTTCCCAACAACCTCATAGAGTTTTTGTTTTAGTTTAAGCTCTGTTGCTACCTGTCAGTGCAGCATCAAGAAAATGTCGGAATGTGCCTTTAGTCCAGAGTGTGCATAGGACAGATCAGCTTTTTTAGTAGCTGTACTGTATTAATGCCTTATTAGTGCTTCTTATATGTCTCTTGCTAATAGGAATAACCTCTGGAGCAACAGCAATTTATCCATACATCTAGCTCACACTGCTTGTCACAGTTAGTAATAGCTGATAACCCTTTTGGGCTTCTTCATTTCTGTAGAAGCACTCTCATCCTAAAATACATTATTTTAAGCTGTCAGAGTAAAAACAGGACAATTACTTAGACCAACGTAGGCTGAAAGTGTTGATAACTAAAGTTAAATCCAGCATTGTCACTCTAACGTGTTCATGTTAAACCAAGCACAATGAGGCAGTTTGCCTTCTCAAATGAAAACATTTGTCAAACCCACTAATTCGGAATTGACCTATTGCAGATCTCCTGCTTGTCAACAGGCCAGGGAAAGCAGCAATGGAGACAATGAACTGATTATTGGAGCAAAGACAGAAAATTATGAAGCGCGAAGAATCAAGCTGGCTTGTGTGAAGGGAGAACTCGCCACACTCCGAGAACAGCAAGCCACCCATTGCGCTCAGATTTTGTAAGACCTAGACAAAATCCAGACCTGGACATTCAGGAGCGATATCTGGTCACTGGGTATTTCTGAGTCCACAAAATCTGCTATAGCTGCCTCTGCAACCTTCTGTAACCTGTTTCATACCAGTGCATGCCACTGTGTTAATAGCAACATCTCTTTGCTCAACAGACCATCAGCAATAAACTCCAGCCTGTACAAGACATGCAGTTCACCTGCTCTCACTGACCAATTTCTTTGAAGAGAAAGGGCAAAAGATGTCACCACCATTTCCTTCCCTGCATCACTCCCTTCCTACAGCACCTCTGCCTCACTTATCCCATGGGCAACACATTTCCTGCTAAGCTGAGTCAGTGGTAACGCTGCTCTCTAACCTTTCTGCTTTCTCCTTCAGGGACTGCCTCCTAGATTTGACCTTATCTTTCTCCTCTGGCTCTTTCCTCTCCTTATTCAAACATTATCTCACCTGCATCACCCTCCCTGATGTTTCTGCTGCCCAGACCTGGGGATTTGCTCTCCATCCATCCTTTCTTAAGCATTGCACTGCTTTGATGTGATTGCCAACAGTTGCCTTCCACATAAATACTCTACTTCACCTGTTGAGGCATTTCAGCCCTGTTCAGACTGTGTTGAGACCTTGTCACTTCCTTGTCCTTCCTGACAGTTTCTGAAAAGTCCTTAAAGAAATGTAGATCCAAATACCCTGTATCTGATGCATCCCACCTGCTAAAAGCAATCCCCAAGATTGTGTGGGGTTCTCTTTGACACCAGCACTCCAGGGAGGAACAAAGCAACACACTGTTACTGAATCTATATGGAATATGAATATAGTTTGAGCAAAAACATGATGTTACTTACATCTTTGCCTCAAATCCTCACAAGATAGTCCATACTGGCAAAAAATTTAGGGAAAAATTCAGAAGAAGCAAAGGGATGACTTTGTCTCCCCAGGATGGATCAGAGCAAAACATCAGGATTGGTCACAATCTGGACCTGGGAGCAAGCTGAATTTTGAGTTAGTTTGTTAAGCTATGCCAAATCCTACATTAAAATATCTTGAAATTTGGAAATGTAAACATCCTGGCTGGAAATATATTATCATCTGGTATTGCTTGGCCCAGTCTTCATTTCCCTGTGATTGTGATCTCTGTGATAGTGATCTGATAACTAATAAGAAGACTTCGAATTAAAAGGCATCTGTACACTTATCCCTCATTGTCTTCCTTAAAGTTTGTAAATGCCCATCAGTTATGAACTTGTTTATGAAATTATATACCTTTTATCACTTCTTTAAGTTTATAGCATTTGTAATTCTTTTTCCCAGTTTTTTTTATTTTAATTTGGAAATCAGGCTTTCCATTACACTAGCCACCTTCAGTCCAACATCCACGTATTAATACATCCTTTTATAATGGTTTAGGCAATTAATCATAACAATGAACATATGTGCAGCTAATTGCTTGTACCTCTGGATAAAGTTTTTAACCCATGTTTTTCAGTAACACTGTTTAATTGGGAAAACAAGACTGAAAATTAATGACCATAGAAGTGTCACACGAAAATCACTGGAGACAGGAGCTCACAAATAACTACCCGTCAAGGTAGAAGGACTGGGGTCTCAGATATTTTCAAGCACAATGGTGGTTTGGTCCCATTCAATGTTAGTATCATTAGTATCCCTCCACTGATGAGACTGACAGGAAAAGATAACATTTAATAAGCCACAGTACATTTAGAGGCTCAGGTTTGTTAGATGTCAAGCCTAGCAGTATAAATGCTTAAAATGTAATCATAAGAGTTATAGGTGGCTTAACTGAATATTTCTACAAAAGTCTGTGCTACAGAAAATGAGGAAATCTGCAGCATTTTTACATACAGCCAAGCCTCTTACTATGCAGTAAGCCAAACGCTTGACATACCAGTTAATATATCTTTATAGCTGTTCCTTGCACAGCTTTTCTCTCTTCTTAAGCTTTTTTTTGTATCATTTATCTTCATTCTCCAATTTGTAAGATTAGTTGCGAAGTCTTAATTTGTTTCAAAGTCTTCATTCAGCTCCCTGTTATGATTGGATCTTTGAAAGGACAAAGTCCTTATTTATCACTGCTATTCTCTTCATATCTACAGGTTGCTATTTCCTGCTTTATTTTACTGAGGACTAAACCCAAAAGTATCAGCTTGACAAGGGAGAGAACGTATCTTCCACTGTTGCCTTCTTCCCCCTCACCTGGATACCTCTAAGGGTCTCTGTGATCTGTCTGAAATTACAGAAGGCAGTTCAGCAAACCAGGGACTAACCCACATCCAACCTTCACAATCCTGATATCTTCCTGAACCACCAGCTGTTGGCCTACTGAGAGGAATAACTAACCTGTGTGCCTGTTAAAAAACTCACTAACGTACCACCACTATCACTGTATTGGATAACTACAGTTCTACAGTCTTCTTTAAAATGAAAGAACACAGTTATTTCCATTTAGTTCATACTTAAGTCATTTTATAGCACAAAATAATTTAAAAATGTCATTTTCTTCTTCCTTTTTGCTTTTCACTTTTGATTATAAAAACAGAGGTATTTATTTATTAAAAAAGTATTGCTAAGGTACACCAGAGGCCTAAGCAGAATGCTATATTGAATACAGTGCTGAAGGTCAGAAGCCTTGCAATCGTATTTGAGTATATCGCATGCAGCATAGTGAAGAAAAGGTGGCCAGTAATTGCAGTAAAACCTTGCACAAGGAATCTCATTGTGGCATGATGGGGGAGTGAAAGTAGTTACAAAAAGGGGAAAATGCCAATAAATATCAAATATAAAGAGAGAAAGTTGGCAGCAATACATTGGAAGCCAGGAATGACAGGAAATTAATAAGAAAAAGCAAAAGGACAACTGAAGAAATCAATAGTCCATAAAGCTAAGAACAATAAAATGAAGTTTATAAACTGTGTTGTAACAGAGAGTATCTACTCAAAGCTACTGGTCCATCACCACTATGGAAATGATAACATTGTCAATAATACTGTAGGAAAGACAACTATGTTCAATAAACACTTCTGTGCTTCAGCTAATGCCAGTGATGGAGCCTTACGACAGATCAATGCTGATTAAATACTGCATTTTCCAGTAATAACTAATTAATAAGGATTAATTGATAAGGTTAAACACCGTCTCTTACAATAACTATCTTTAACCAGAAATCCAGACAATTTATATCCAGTAGTTTAAAGGGTCTGGCTGATGACTTGTGCACTTTTTCAGGTGATCTTTAACATTCATGAAGTTACTCTTGTCACAATATTCAGAAGATTGAAGCAAAAATGAATGAATTGATTATGGATTTTCAAAGCAAGGAAAAAAAAAAAAGAAAATACGATTTAGGATTTAACTGATAAAGATTTAACAGAAAGTACTTCAGGCAGACTGAGCAATGAAAGGAAAATAGACACTTTGCTTTGTATTGTGTAAGATCACAAAGTTATTAAACAAGGATAATGGCCTTGATTAAACAAGAATTCGTCTACTCCATTTGGTATGGCCACCCACAGCATTTCTGCAAAGAAAACAGTACAATCCAAATCTACTGAAACAGACATTAAACATGTCAAAGAGATGCAATCAACTGGAGAAACTCATTAATCAGCTTAGCCAAGACAAACACTGCCCTCCCTGGACAGGTCAGATTCTCCCATCTTCCTCCTCTCTCTTGCCTTTTCCATACCCACCTATACTCCATACAGGCATCAAAAGCTGTGGATCATACTGAAGGAAATCAGTTGAAATTCAGTTTAATGCAGTTAAAATACAGCAGGGCCAAGAAAACATCCTCTGAGCGACACCGAATTTATGGACAGGGTCATTGGTGAAGAAAGAACAGAGGCTTCGTTGCAGGTGGATCAACGTACAAATTGTTATTCTCATTGTTCAGTAGAACAATTACAAAAATCCATTTGCCAGTAAATGTGCCTTGTCTTGTAAATCATTGGGTCATTAACCTTAACAATGTCAGTGTGTTGTCACTATCCAATTCAATTAAATTACTGACCAAGGTGATACCTAAAAGCACATTTCAGACAAAGAGAGCTATTATTATATTATTATCTATGATGACACTTAGCAATACCTTAATTTTGTACCTGGAAATGGGAATATATCCTAAAACTCTGGAAATATATTCTGGATGGCAGATGAAGAGATACACAAACAGTCTGAACAGAAGAAATGGGAAGGTTAGAAAAAGAGCATGGGGGAGAAAGAGAGAATGGAAAGCAGTACTGATCACCTCCAAGGGGTCATGTGTGCATTGTTATCTGCCATATTTCAGTGCTCCTTGATGTCAGAAGACAGGGACTCAGGATTTTCTCCTGCCCATCAGTTATTAAGCCTGGCAACCTGCCTTAGCACATGTCCAGTGATGATGTTTCTAAAAAGGGCACTCTCTCACCGTGCCAGAGTGAATAATACAGCAGCATATGGGAAGGATAAAGAAAGTTGCTGTCGACCTTCCCTGTCCATAGGTGAACACAAGCCCAGCAGTCTGTCTAACCGGGAGGGGAAAGAACAGCCACTGATTTCCAGTTTCATTTGAAGAAAACAACTGCATGTGCAATGCTTGAGGGCTGGTAAGCTGCTCTCATCACACTAAGGAGTCTCATTTAGGTGTCTTCTCATTGCACGCTTCTACGCATATATTGTCACATTTCAGGCAGATTCTCAGCCCATGCTTCAGGGCAGGAAAATCTTGCTGGAGGTCTTTTTTTTTTGTTCCCTTTGTTTTTCTCCACTTTCCTCCTTACCCTTAAAAAACCACCGGTTTTACAACACAAAGTCACAAACACACAGGCTCAGCAAGGCAGCTTATTGCTATCATTTATAGGACTATTGCTTTTCCATGGCACAAGAATTCACCATGCCAGGTGAAAGCACAGGAAGGAAGGATGGCACCTGCCATCAGAGAGATGCCAGAGGGTTGTGGGCAGGTTGGTGGAGAGTATGTGGAAGCCACAGGACCATGTCTGTCAGTACCTCAGGCAGTAAGCAGCAAACAAACAAGCTTGCCTTACCCTGGTATCTCTGGTCAAGACATTGAATTGTTATGGAGAACTCAATCCCATTTATTAGATCTCAACAACCTGTAGAGTATCCTTGCTGGAGACTAGCTGGGATGGGTCTGCCATCATGGAATGCTTTATCCTTGACTGTGCAATTTCTAGATACTGCAAATTATGGAGGGCTTCCTTAGGGAAGTCCTTGTGAAGCAACACCACAGCGTCACATTAAACTCACCAAGCTCATTTGGAAACAGTGGACCCTGGCTTTCAAAGAACTGTTGATTCTAGGCACCTATTAAACTGTGCTCCTATCTCAGCAAGTTTTGAGGTAGACCACTGTAGTCCTTGTTTTGGAGCAATACACAATTTCAGGTTGAATCAAGGGCCTTATAAACCCTGGCTGCACAGGGAGCCCTTGGTTCTATACAGAAAAGGCGCATAATGCCATGTGTGTTCTTCAGGAAAGAATGTTGGCTCTCAAAGGTGGAGGGAGGAAAATAGAGTAAAAGTGAAAGAAATCAACTTCCTATTTAATAAAACAAATTTTTTTACCAAATAAACACATTCTACTTTTAGTACAAGTTTTACCTCCATTGGGGAAATGAAAATGATTCTATCAAATACTTTCTTAAAAGTTATTTAGGCTACAAATAAAGGAAATAGAACAGAACTGGAAATGAACTGGACTAAATCACCCACAAAACTTCCATTTTTATGGGAGACACAACAACAGGTATGGGCTTTAAGCATAACAACACATACAAAAGGTAGAGTGCTGCTTTGTTAATGGAACTGCACTGTAGATCATGAGCCAAATGGATTCAATTTTATGTGAACTGCACACACAAAAAATGCCCTCAATAAACATATGGAACAGGAGGCTTCTTTTCTCCTTACTTTAACTAGGCAGCAGGGAAACATTACAACTGAAGAGTGGATACAAGGATTAGAAGACTTATAGGGTTGCTTTAATGGGAGTTCAAAATAAAATAGAAGGCAGACAAAATAATTGTTTGAGCAATATAAGGTATTACTGGTTTCACTACAGGTTCTCTCTTCTTCCAGAAAGTACTAACCTGGGCACACATATACATTTTTGAAATTATGTTTTCATTTTAACTGCAGAAGTATCTTCTGGACGTATCAGAAGAACAATATATCCAACAGAGCCTACTATGAGAGCTAAAGGCTTTGAGGAGGAAAATCTGTTTACAAGGAAGGAACATAGTAGCTGAATAAAGGTTTAAATAACGCTTTGTGCTTTACAGTGATTTTTTCAAGTAACAGATAATTAACTAGAAACCACTCATGTTAAAAATATTAGCCTCGCATTACCTCCCTTGCTTCGGAAGTGGTATCTGGCAGCACACTTAGGAGCTTTTCAGAAAGGTCCTGTTGATAAACTATTAGAGTGAAACCCACATCCCATCTGCAGTTAACTATCCTCATCAGATCATCTTTTAGTAGTCCCAGCTTGCAGCCCTGCTAGCAGTGACTATTTGTTTTTGAGAGTGCATCTCTGGTTTAAAACTTACCTGACACTCAGATGCTCATTATGTTGGAAATTACAGGAAACAAGGACAGCAGTTCTGGACCTAGGAAACACCGTCTGTCATTGCTCTCCTGTTCCCCTGTGCCAGGTCTCATAGGGATGATTGCAGATGGTTGTCTTCATCCCCCGAGCCTCACAAGGAAGGAATCCAACAATACCCTAAAGCTTGCTAAGAGACAATAACTCATTCAAAGACAAGTGCAGCAGCTTTCAGAGACAGATTTTCTTCACTAAAGTTACATGGATACTCCAACTGCTTTATTGCTGTTTGAAAAGAGTACCTCTCTCTTAGCTGCTGCAGTTTCCAAACCCTGCTTTTACAATTCTCTGGAGAATCAGTATTTTACTAGAGAACTATTTGCCCTTTCCTAGCTCTGAAGACGCACTTTCAAATTATAGTATCTCGGAGGTCTGCCTGGAATGGCTTTGGGTTTGTTCCATCTAGTCTGACTGCAGATTTGTTAAAATCTGCAGTAGATTTATTAAATTTATTAGATTTATTAAATCTATTCCCCCAGTAAGAAATGTGGGTACAGGTATGTAAAATGCCAGTATCCACAGCCTGTCAATCTAGACAGGCAATTTACTGGAACAACCATTTAGCCCTGAAGAACAAATCTTGTAGCTCTGTGATGCATGTTTTCAAGAAATTGAATTATTTAGAAGGCTATTGAGTCGCACTAAATGCTAGTGATTAGGGCCACACAAATGGAAGTTATAGATCATTGCTGAATCCTCCACGCTATCAGTAGCACTGACATGAATGTACCACACAGCATTGCTGTGAATGTCAACACCCTCAATCTGCCTTGCTTATTCCTAGTGCATTAATTGCACCAGACCACACAGACCCCACATACATCATCATCTTGATAAGTTCTTATCGCATGAATCATTTTATGGATTAGCTTTCAGTGCTTTTTCTGATCTTTGTTTCCTACAGAGGCACAGCCACACTTTGACACTCACTCACCAGCAGATTCCACATCCTGCTCCCCCCATCTTTCCTGTGTGCTTGACTGCAATGATCCTGAAATAACTTTATTTACAACTCCTATACTAAAAGCACTTAGGAAAATGGCATTCTCCAACAGAAACCCTAAAATAGCAAGGATTTCCATGGTTCTATACTCCTGCTTCAGGAGTACAGAGCAACCAGAGGGATTTTTTAGTATATCTCAGATTCTAAAAAGCTTCAGGAAAAGTTCATACTTCACTTACTTATGGATATGCAGAAAAACACTCTGAAAATAATAATCCTAATACCACCTTCAGGCATCAGAGCAAAGTCTTAAGCTTAGTGAAATGGCATTCTCTTAGGTGAACCACAATCTCACTGTGTTTCTCCAGGGCTCCTCTTCCTACAAAGACAGCTTTTGCTCAGCAACCATTTTTTTAACTACAAAAACGTGAGTGGTGAGTACTCCAAAATCCTATATAAGGTACAAGTTCATTGTGGTCTCTGTGTGCAACGGTTACAAAATCAATCCATTTCCTCACTGTTTTAATAAAAGGCATCCGAATTGAATAAAGATATCGCACAAAAGATAATGCAAACACACAGGAGCAATTAGGAATGTTGATCCATTTCATTAATATACTGTAATTAAACAAATGTCAGCAGTTCAGTCTCATGCAGAGATGATGTGAAAGTACTCAAGAATTTCAACTACACAGCTCAAGGCAATTCTGGGACCTTGTTATTGTTTGCTGTATAATTTTCTTTCCTTATTCATTTCACTCTAACAACCTCTTAGCAAAATTGTACTCATCTTTAATAACCATCAGCTCTAACTAGGCATGAATGCACCATTATAAAGCCTTGCTCTCCATCACAAGTGAACAAGGTAACATAATCCTGTTGGACAGACTTATAAAATCAGAAAAACAGCCCATGTTTCCGTAGATACTGAAATTAAGGTTGAGATCTTCCCTGCCAGCTCTGTCCCTGAGGGATAGCAAAGGAACTCTAAGAAGAAGCCACATTCCAGTGCTACCACACATCAAATGATAAATGACCATGATGCTTTTCCACAATGTGACTCTCAGATATGCAGCTGGGCAAGGCTCTGTGTGTCTATTAGTGCAAGACTTCACACAGGCCCACCAGAAGTGAAGACCACAGCCAAATGCCATTACCACTGATGCGCACCAATCGGCAAGATGTGTATATACACAGCTGCCTAGGAAATCCAGACTCTGGAGAGCAGAAGGGAAGTCCAGAAAGCTCCACTCACAAGCTGACCTCTGAAAGCAGGACCTTCTCTTCCTCTCTCCTGTTCTTGTTCAGACCCAGAAATCTCCAAACACGACTGGAGATAAAAAGATGAGAAAGAAGACACTGTCAGCTCCATTCCCGTGTTCACTAGTTGCTAATTATGGGGCAACACAAGTGATAGCTAGATATGCCTGACAGAAAAGCCCATGCCCAAAGCCTTTATATCACAGTACTTTGAAATCTTTAACAATAATAAGACATCCAGCAGAGAAAGGAGTTAGTATATAACAGCATTCATTTTTGTCCCAGGAGCAACAGAGCAGTTAGTGGCTCTTTGTTATAGAAATGTCAGCAGAGGCAAACAGAGTGGAAATTTGGTAGTCAGGTGTAGGTGGACAAACACCTCTAAAAAAGATTAAGTAGCTGATAGAGAATGGTATTTACCAGCTGCGTAAGGTGTCGGATGCAGTAGAGAGAAGGTTTTTGTACTCACAAAAATGGCTTGAAAGAGGCTCCTTTTGTTTCCCCCAGGCTTTTAAGCTTGACTGGAAAGGAACCCACTGATCTCCACAAAACAAAAGATCCTTGAAATGCTTTAAAGCTTGGCTGAACCCTCAGAACTTCTTCCACAGTATTGCTGAATGATGCTTTTGTGCTGAGATTGAAACAGCATAAACACAGCCTTCTTACAAGATGTGAAATTAGCCATCAAGCATCTTCCCAAACTCTTCAGCTTCTGTGAAGATTTATCAAGTGTTTGTAATTATAAGTTGCCTGTGCTGCAAATCACTCCAGAGAGTAGTGGAGCTCAAATGCCTGTTCTCAAATGTCACAAGTCTCCAATGGATTGCAAGAAACCTCAAGCACCCTCTGTGCAGGTCTTCATGAACAATAGTTCTCTCTGGTCAGTGGAGCTATGCAGATTTACATCATGGGGAGATCTTCTCCCATGTGTGGAACAAGTTTAGAGGGAGAAACAGATTGTATGTATTCTAGTTTTGCTAAGGACTTGTTTTTCACTACAGTATTTTCAGTATATAGCTCCATTCAGCTGGGCTGGGGTTCAGGCCCTCAGCTCAGTTCTTTGGAATTACCCAAGCAATGCATATACCCACACAGGAGATGTTCTGCAACACCAAGATGACAGGACCAGTGCAAGGACTGCAGTAATGGGTGCCTGCAGCTAATGCATACATGTTGTATAAACACCCGTAATTATGCATGTGTATGCTTGAAAAGGCACATATTAGTTCTTTTTTGTTTCACTCTGGGGCCCTCCAAATCTTAGATCATGAGCTGGTGTAGCCTCAACTTAAAAACCAGGCTACACAGTTGAGCCAATAGCTAATTCACAGCCAGAGGAGACTGGTGGGGCAGGACATCCTGATTAATGGGCCACATTTCTTCTTTACATGACATTTCATTCCTTACTATGGTTCATGATTGCCTGAAATCCAACATATAAAGAAAGCCCTCGCATAAATGTGAACACTCTAATAAGTACCTCAATAACATCAGACCCCAGCTCCTCACCATGAGAATAGCTGGTAATTAATGAACAGCAGAGCCAGGATCTATCCTTTTACTTTGCTGAGCAGTCGCAGGCTGTGCTGGTGATGATGAGGCCGTTGCCCAGGAGCGCAGCCAGGGAGATGCCCAGGAAGAGCCAGAAGA
>JBCJKH010054392.1:18114-29870 GCA_039877255.1 Loriculus beryllinus
GTGGGGTGCCTAGTCTCTACTGCAGCCCACATGGCCACAGACACACTGCTTGGACTTTGTCGTACAAGGGAGTCACCATGAAGTCAGTTCAGCTACAGCTGCCTCTACCACAGTCTTCATCCTGACGGAGTGCAGAAAAAGCCTAAAAAGAGTGCTTATCATAGCCAAATCATTACATTTCATTATTTCAGAAGAGGCTTGAGGCAACAGAGATCATTTGTTTTTCTAAGCAAACTGCTGAAGCACATTCTTGACTCTGGGATGACATTTTTAAGCTGAATCACTTTCATTTGCATGAGGAAAGGCTGGTCCCACTGAAACAGAAGATTCCTTCGGCGGGAAGCTCACAAAAAGAACGTGCAGCAGGAGACTTTGTCAGTGGAGGCAGAACAGGGCTAGGGCTCAGCGCTGCTGAATGCTCACAAGTTTGGCAACAGAGGCATGGTCTATACAATTAAAGCAGAATTAAAACTGCAATTAACACATTTCCTAAAATGTAACAGGCTTCACTCTGGAAGCAAACGTGCCCCAGCGGTGGGAATTCTGCCCAACCTGATGCTACTGCTAATTAAAGCAAATCTTATCAGGACTCAAGGAACTGTGTCTGAGTATTTAAACGCAAGCCTAAACCAGCAAGATTACACTGAAAATGTAGTATTCTTCTACTGCCTACTTTGGCTCACTCTTCTGGAATCTATGAATGTTTGGCTTTTGGTCTTTCAAAATCCAGCCTTGGACTGCTGCGCATCAGTAAAAAACAATGCATTTTGGCTGTGAAGAACATTCTTTCAGCTGCCTCCTGTGCCAGTATCAGCGAGACATGGTTTCCACTCACAGTACATTTGGATTCCTGTAGTAAATCAATCAGAGATTCACAAGAAGACATCCTGGTTGTCCAGCCAGAAACTTACTGCCCAAGCAACTAGCTATGCAGGGTAAGACTGCACCATGTCAGCTAGGTTCTGAAATTACTGTTTCTTGATGGTCCCAAAACTGATCCTTGTGTGGGTTAGAGGTGGACTTTGCAGGACTGTGTTAGCAGTTGGACTTGATCTTAAAGGTCTGGTCCAACCTAAATGATTCTATGATTCCATGATTATCTAATCCCAGCTGGACTTTGAACTCCCAATCATTACTCTTTAAACTCAATAGCCCCACCAGATTTTCATTCACTTTGCTGTACAAGCAGTCTCATACTGAATATTGGACTGAATACTTCCCCAATTTGCATATGGATGCTACAGGAGACGGCATCAAAAGCTTTTCTAAACTAAACAGTAACTACTGCTCTTTCTCTGTGCACCAAACCAATTACCTCATCGTAGAAGGCAATCAGATTTAACCAGTTCAATGGCAAAAAGGAAAATCCAGAAGATCAGACTGCCCCTAACTGCAGTCTGATCTCTGCACCCACCTATACAAACTCTTAACAAGTACCACTGTTTTAGTTTCACCTATTCTATAATACTCAAAGTCTAACTGATAAAATAACCATGCAAAAGAACTGGCTTGCCTTTCTTGTTTTGTAGCATTTAGCACCTTTTAAGTTACACAAAATGCGTATGAATGTGTCGCCTTATTACATCTAAAAGAAGCACGCTTGCTGCTGCCCAAACATCCTCATTCTTTGAAGCTATACACATCAAAGTTCAAGAGAAACATATCATTACACATTGCCTTTTCCACAAAGCTTTTCTACATTGTGATTTGTAAAGTGGACTTGTGCAATCCCCTAAATGTATCCTTGCTGCTAATATCACCCTCTTTTTCACCTAAAAATAAAGATTTGTAATTAGTAAGAAAATTCAGTTCCATAATTAAAAATCTCTGCACTGCAACAGGCTTAGCATTTCAAACTGAAGCAAAAACTACCCCGTGTTCGGGTGGAGTAGGAAGGTATTGCTGGAAAGCTATACTCATAATATGCTGTTTGTACAGCAAAGCTATTAATTTGCTGAAACTCTGGGCTTCTGAGAAATCAAAGAATAGCAAGCAAGAAAGTCTGCAAAAATTCAGGAACAAACCCTCTCTTTTCTGCTAACATTACCTTTACCGCACTTCAGACAGCTCAGTCAGCAAGTTCTGGTTTCAAGATCACATGGAACAGACTTCAGCAGCCTTCAGGGCTGCTTTCTACACAGCATGAAGGGATGAAGGTTATAAATAAGCAGCCTAGTTGTAAGTTCAATCTAAAGTCAGTAACACACATGTGCATGAGGAAGAGACAGTAATTTAGGAGCGTCTCATGCCCAAGAGAGAATTTAACTTTTATGCAAGTTAAAATGATTTATTTTTTTTACAGATATAGGAGCAGTTTCCTTCTTTCAGTACATAAAACTAACAATGTCAGTAAATAACTGAATCGAGTTCAGTTCATTTAAATCAACAGATTAGGGAGGAGAAAATCTTTGAGACTGAATGTGAAAGTAAGGCAATTAGCACTGGTTGGGAATTTTTATACTTTTTTTTTTTTTAATACTGTTGGAAAGCGCTGAATTACTGAAATACCAAGGAAGCTACCTTTATTAGATACATCCACATGAAAACCTTCCATTTCATTTTCAGGAAGTTTGGTATGACTTATTTCATTCAAGAAAATATCAGGGTTTGTTAAAGAGAAATTTATACCAAAAAAGCCTTGTAAAAAAATCCCAGTCAAGCCAAGAAAAATGTTTTCATTGACCTGACCCAATTTTATCTTTTTCATCATTGCTGAGTAATGAGACATCTTCCAGGTTGCCTCAATTCATCTGATATTTATAAGCAGCACCCCCTCCTACCGGAGGATGGTGGTTGTATATTGCAACTTCCAGCGTGTCTTAAAGCGGACTCACATTTGCACATTGACATACTTTAATGCCCAGAAGGAGAAGAATAGAGCTATGGCAGGGGAAGAGTATCCATACTGCATTTTGAAAGTATTACATAACTTCATTAAATTTAAGAAGGAAGTTTAAACAAAATCCCATTTCTTGTTTTGCGTTTATGCAACAGTAGAAAACAGTAGCATTAACCTCGTTAATGTTAGTAAGGCATCATAAGAAAAATCAAGTGTTTAAGAAGAATTAGAGGTGTCTTTGACTATCTGGAGACTCTCTGTTACTGCATTATGCATTTGAATACAGTTACCTATTTCTATTTCCATTTAATTTTTAACTGCTTTTTGGTACTGTCCCAATTCTTGGTCCATATATATGAAAAATCAGCATAAAAAGCCCTCACACTGAAATTTAAAAAAACCCCAGAAAAGTCAGCAAAGGAAAAATCCTACCCACCCTGTCATTTAGATGCGTAATGTTGATAGAGGTTTTTTTAAAGGATACATACCAGCCATTACTTTGCTCTCCTGCAGGATTATGGTTTCTGGGACAGAGGAAATTAAAGGCTTTCCTGCAGGTTCTCTTGCTTTTATTCATTGGTTATCATTCCATACTTCAGGGATAAAGCATTATGAACTTCTGTCAGGCAAATATTTTTTGAATGAATTAAAATTCAAGTAGGGATGCACAGTTTAAAACAATCCAGCTGTCATCACCTCCAGCTACTGCTTGCTTTGAACTTGATCTACTTTTTATTTCCCTTAGTTGTCCCTTTCAAAACTGGTTTATCATTTTCCAGATCTTTTTAATTTTATCCTACAATTGTTTCTATGATACGAGCCTTTAAAAGCCCAAGAAGGCAGCGTCCAAGTTACAAGAACTTGGATGTTCCAAAGCAAAGTTCTACAAATACTGACATCTTTTTTGCACCACTTCACTCTCACAGCAGCATTAGGAGCTCCAACCAGGTGCACGCAAATGCATAAAATACATTTTTTTATTTTGGCTGTTTATTTTCCCTTTTGCAAAAGAATGAAAGTCTGTGTGGGGTTGGGAGAAGTATCTGTGCTTAAGGGATGCAGTGTAGATATTAGATTTGAGATAACTTTTCAGGAACAACTCAAGAGTATGTGGGCACTCTAGTATGTGACTATGCCCCATTGCTAGTATAAACAGTCTTCTCATTGCACTCAGAAATCTGTAAAAACAACATAGGAAAACCTGACTTACAACTGGGCTTATACGTGACCAAACTCCATTTATCTTTGAAGTGGAAGTTACCAGCTGGAAGCTGGAATCCTGCACATCTTCAGCTCAGTTTAACAATGAAAATATGTCTTAGTTTACCTATCTCCAAAATTACATTATAGTAATACATACCCAGCTGAAAACAAAGCAAAAGAAGGACTGCCCTTTTTTTACAATTACTTAGTCTTCCATTCTTTTAAATTATAAGCTTTTGGGGACAGTCATCAATCAATCAAAAGACACCCATTAATGTCAATGGGCTTTAAACTCATGTAAAGCATTACTGTGTTACATTTAGAGGCACTGAAATTTCATGATGCACAGCATCACTTCAACTCCTTATAAACACCTTTTAGTGTAGCTTTTTTCTCTCTAATGCAGTAGATCAGTATTAAGTGACTATCTGTGGTACAGGAGATGTATTACCAATCACATCTTTCACACAGTATTTTAGAGTGCAGTGCAAGCTACAAATAAGAACAGTCAAATTACTTCTTTCAACCTTACAGTTTATAACTTTTCATAAAGGACCTAAAGATCCTCTTCAGGGCCCTGTGGGTAGAGAATTGTCACAGGGTTTGCATTTAAACAATATTTTGTGATTGAAGAACCTTGATGTATAAATATGACACAAGTGCATTCAGCAGCTCTCTGGTATTTTTCAAGTGGCTCCCTGGAGAAGCTCAGATAATGTTTTGCTTACCTCAGATAAACTCCAACTTACCACAAGCTCACCTGAGCCTTTCAAAATCTTACTATTTCTTCCTCAAAGAGCACCTTCACTTCCTGTATTTTTATGTTACTAATTGCATTTTCTGAACCTCAATACCCTTCCACTTTGTCTTCTTCCTCCAACTCCCAAAAGCCCCCTCTGTTTCTTTCCTTAAGAGAACAAACCATATTTTTAACTTTACTTCATTGCTTATGTATCAAGAACTGCTCAATAAATTTTTTTAAGTATAAATATAAGAATATTATAATCTCTAATAGCACTAACAAAGGTACTCACATTTCTTGACGAAAAAGGATGGAAATATGGTGCTGCATCCCCAGCTGATTCAGAGAGCCACAGCTTTGAAAAACCAGTAACCATCAGTCAACTGGATCTTCTCTACTTCACATCAGCTAAAGATTTTGACTTTCAATCCATCGATTAGCAACTGGGTTTTTTTACATAAGTATCTATCGCTCTGTTCCAAGAAAGTTCCCAGAGGATTAGAAATAGCTGTCATCTGTCCACAAAGTGCTCTAGAGGTCTGTGACAATTTCCAGAGCAGTGTCCTATTTTATTCACACTAGTGAAGAAATGTAATATTGCCAGTGTCCTCTCTCACTAACTCGTTCTCCACCAATGGCCTGTGATAATGTAGCCTCTTGCAGCTATTCCCAACAACCTTTTGTGCAAATAAGGCCAAATATGACAAATCATTAATCAAATTCATTAAAGGGTTGTTAAATATATTTTCTAAAATACATGCACTACAAGAAATAAATGCACTACAAGAAAAAAGGAGCGACTATTTCAGTCATTAAAGATGCACACCAATGGTTATTTAAGACTGACAGGGCACCCTCAGGGCTGAGTGCCCAACAGTGGGTGTACAAAGTATGGGACACATGATTGATCTGCACATACACAGGGGCAAGATATGAACAAGCAAGGCTGTATCATATACGCAGCAAGACCAAGCTCTTTATGTCATGCCAGGCAGGATTGTCATGTATGTGTGCTGTGCCCAGACCTTCCAATACTTAGTGAAGGACTAGTACTCAAAAGCAGTTTCCTAACCGTCATCAAGCATAACATGAACTGCTAACACACCAATGCATATCTCCTTTGTAGAGTGCTTTGCTGCCTAGCTCTTTTCAAAACATCATGTGAGAGTTCAGACTTTTTAATGATGCAACATATACTAGATGCATGTAATTATAACAATAATAATAATAATAATGGTAATAATAATAATAATAATAATAGTAATATTTTCTACTCCTAGACCACCCACAAGACTTTTCGCATACCTTCAGCAGCCCTTTATCCCTGAGTTGGCAACAGCATGTGAATTAATTCTTCTCTACTTTCATTCACCATGGCCTTATTCAGAATTTAAAGCAAAATCCTTCAAGGCTTACGGTCTCCTAAAATCTACCTGTTGTCATGAATCTGACTGTTATACATGGCAAAGATGACAACTGCATTAAACGAGTGAAAGAGGAAAGTAGACATATTTTCACAGATTAAACACACAGAAACTCACCCTCTTTGTTCAAACTTTGCGTGAACAGGTACAGCTGCACTTAATCTAACAGATCAACATCACTGCTGACAGACTCCCACTGTTTATAATCACCCTTAAGCACAGCCATCTGCAGTACCATTTTTTAAACAAGAGCTGCAGAATGATGCATGTCTGAGTGTGATCCTCTGTGTTGTAACCCTGAGGTACTACCAAAATTGGTGAACCACGGGGAATATAAAAAGGAATACAGCTTTTTGCCTTTGGCAGCAAGATATGCATGAATTGATGTATTAATGGCATGGTATTAAAGGGAAAACTATGCTACATAAACCGTTCTTACCATGTCCATAACTACAGTCTTGTATGTTACAGGCATCAAAGAGAGGAGACTATTTTTGTACTGATAAGTTTGACAAGCTAAGATAAAAACCACTTCACTGGAAACAGACGGTTTACACTGCTATGCTATAGATAGAGTTGCGTCAGCATTTCCATAAAAGGCCTCCCTGTTTATAGGAGTTTTAAAACTGAAAGGCACCATTTCTACCTAATTAACAAAATATAATCCCAGGAATAACCTGGAAAAACTGGAGAAAAAGTTATTCTTGAGCCATCACTGAAAAAGTGAGAAGGGATGTGTTTGTGGGGGCAGACTGACAGCAAAAGAGGTAGTATCACAGCAGTTCACTGATTTCTACCTGAAAGCAGTCACTATGCAAAGCCATATCTTAGTCCATTTCTGTGGATGTTCGTGGCACAACTGCAGTGATTTCAGTGACGCAGTATCATAACACGTCATCTCTATAATACATGCATACATAATACATATATTTTATGAATAGCTGTAAACCAAGGATAATACCTGTTAGAAACTGAAAATGACACAGATAAAATAGCTATTTGTGACAGATGGAAAAGTTTATGTCCTAAAAATTTTAGAATCTTTGTCTATTGGATGATCTGACACAGATTTCATTACTGCTGAAACAAACCCCAAATTAACAAACATTCAGATACATCTCAGAAAACATCAGTTCAGCTTTGTCCTTCCTAAAGCACATAACCGTTTTGACCTAGAAGTGATGATTATCTAGGATAATGTAGCACATGTACACTAACTGTATCCATTGAAAATGAATGCTTTTATTTATTTTTTTTTTAAGACCTATGTAAAAAGTAAATATAACAATGCCTCTCCTGCTACTCAGTTCTGGATCCAACGCAGAATTTAACACTATAGTACAGACTCCTCTAATTTAGCAATCACAAAAACATTTTTTTAACTTCATTAAATTTGGGTCAGGTTCTCCTTTGTACACTTACGCAATTCACTTTACATTGACTGTTACTCTGTTCTTGTGCGAGAAACTTTGGTGTATTCAAATTTCTTCATCATCAGGAGTAATCTGACTTAGTGCTAAAAATACATTATACCAAAATAGAGACTAATCCTTGGGCACTACAACTACCTTTTCTTAAAAAAATAAATATTTAGTCCTATTTCATAAGTAAGTGATTCGATAGACCTGTATCAACAAGGTTTGGAGATGCAAAATATCTTTTCAACATATTAGAAGAACAACGCAAGTTATATTGTTTCAAGGCTGATTCACATAGCACAGTTCCACGTGTTTGACTACACGATTTCAACAAACAGTTATAAATAAATTGTGTTCAAAAGAACACCTCACTTTGAAGCATTCCTTGGATATAAACAGCCTTATTCTTTCAGGGCTCCTTACGCTTTTGATATTAAGCAGGGCAACATTGTTTACACACAATGCAGGTTATAATTCGAATATAACAACTTAGAAAAGCACATAGTTCAGAAATTGCTCATTGTACACTTTACAGAATCTTTCCAATAAGTCAGAAACATGACTGTCGAGTGAGATGCAGTTATGGCATTAATAAAGGAGTAACAACAAATAAGTCAATTCTGAGAAATTATCTTGCCCACCTGCTGAGTATCTGGCCATTGAAACTAGTTAAAAATCTTAATATTCTTCAATTTCAAATAAAAACACAAAAAATACCTTTACTCATTAGTTTCTGTTTGTTCTCCAGGAAAATACACTATCTCTAAATATAAAAATAATAAGAATAAATTACTTCATGGTTGCTAAAAATCAAACTGAAATTATAACACTGCTAAAACTATTCTTAGATGCTGGCATTCATTGATTCTACTCTACAACCTGCCACATGGATTAAAAGCTTTGGTTTGGTATACATCAGCTCTGCACATCATTAGAAATATCCATAGAAATCATGTTCTCCACAATGACTATGACTACTCAGCATTTAGTAATTACATTGCAAGATCTGATTCAAACAGTATCTCAGTTAATGGTGTTAGCCTAATCTTTTCTTAGCTATTATGTTTGTGGGCCACGCACCACTCAGTTTTTAAAGAAACAATATTAAATCTGTAATTAAAACTAAGCACACTGATTGGATTCCAAACATAGTAAATTATTTGCCTCAAAAATAATTTCAGTTCTCTATAATTTCTTAGTTGTTTTATGTCTCGCATCTACAATTTAATGTCATTTACTTGAGATACGAAACTCTTCTACAGATCTTGCCTGAAGACTTGCTTTCCCCACTGGAAGTTATCTTCCATGCAATTAGAACTTGAAGAAACAAGTTACAAAAATGACAGAGGGCAGGAGCAGCAAAAGATCACCAAAGGTAGATCGCTTGTGTGAGATTTGCATGTTCATGCCTCATCGCACTTGGCTTAGCAGCAGTTCCAAGAAGCTTACACAGGCAAAGAACGTTATTTGTAATAGAGCTGATCTGCGTACAAGAAAGGGAAAGAGAAACCAAAACACCAAAACCCACAAAAAAAACCCAAAAAAACCACAATCTGACCACCATTACAATCATTGTTCCAGACTCAGCTAAGTATCACTGAAGGACAGTCACTAAATCTCGCTCAAATTAACTGGAATCCTGTCATCCTCTGTAGGAGTCACTGCAATCTGCTAAACTGCAATGGTGTCAGCACCAGATCCCTGGACAATACTATGTGATAACCACATTTAAACCAGCCTTCAAAAGGAAACACCAAACCACCCTAGGGCAAGATTTTTAGTGCATATGAATACTGATAAAATGTAACAATTGTCAAACTCGAAGTAACTCTAAGAAATCACTGTTGACCTTTAATTCTGTTATTGAGGCACAAGAGAGTAATAAAGATTATGTCATGTTAGGAATGGAACTGTGGATAACAGAAATGATGGTTTCACTATACATCTCTCTAAATGCTAAGCAAATGATGAGGTTCCAAGACTTCAACAGCATGCAATTAGACAAGATGTTATATCCCACTGACATTACTAAGAAGTACAGGTGAAAAACAAATGTCCATAAGAACCTCACCTGTGTCTGAGAGACTCCATTTTCCAATTGGAAAGAAGGGGAAATCATCAAGAAAACTAAAAGGTACCTTAACAAGTCTTGAGAAACTAGAAGAATGAAGCACACTAAGTTTTTTAATAATGATGTAATCAATAAAAACATAGTTTGGTCAAACACAGAATACAGGGCTCAAGGGAAAAGTGGTGAGAACGAATGAAGTGTGATATACAAAGAGCCAGAGATGGCCTCACAGGTCCACTACTTCCTTACTAGGGCTTTTGGTGGTCACGTTACTTCTCTCACATTGGAGCATCTCTTCCTCTTAAATAGTAAGAAACTTCAGTCTTTCAAAGCAAAGGGAATTTTTCAAAGCACAAGATTTTTGTAAGAAGTACATGGATGGATTCTGCAGTTTCCTCTAACTTCTTAAGGATATCTTCAACCCTGGGGCTAAAAAGACATAATCTGTTATTACAGGAACTCTCATGCTTTCAAATATTTGAAAGTCATAAATAAATATTACTTTCAAATACAAATGTATGTATTCTTTTTGAAAGTTAGTGGAAGAAAAGTCTTTGCTGGTAAATACCATCACTTGGTAGTTTTGAAGCAGACTCCCTTTTCCCACCTTCATAGAATCATAGAACTACAGGATAATTGAGGTTTGAAGGGAACTCTGGAGGTCATTGAGTCTAACAACCTGCCCAAGCAGGTCAACCTAGAGCAGGTTGCACAGGATCTGCAAGGATGGAGACTCTACAAACTCTCCAGACAACCTGTTCTAGTACTCACTCATACTCACAGTGAGAAGTGTTTCCTGATGTTCAGGGGGAAGCTCCTGTGTTTCAGTTTCTGCCCATTGCATCTTGCCTTGTCACTGGGTACCACTGGAAAGAGTCTGGCTCCATCTTCTTTATACCTTCCCTTCAGATACTTGGGAACATAGATAAATTCCCCCCGACCCTTCTTTGATTCAGGCTGAACAGTTCCAGCTCTCTCAGTATTGTGCTTGTTCTGCCATAGATTTACTCTTCTATGAACCAAAGTTCACCAAGGTTATCAGCAGGGCAGCTTATTACAGAAAAACATGGATTCAACCCCAGTGAAAATATGTTCACAAATGTATATTAATCAATACAAATAGTTTAAATTGCTTTGACTTTCTTTTGAAAATGTCAAAAGATCTCATTTTAGCATTTACCAAATACAAACATGACATAGCTTTTTTAACAAAATTTGAGAAAAAATTAATTGTGAATAAGAAGTTTAAGAAAGGAAAGCTAGAAGAGACATTTGTTTATGGGTTGATTAAAATATTAAGTTTCAGCTGACAAATATTTTTTCATATTTTCCTTACATCTGCAAGAAAAATGTTAATTTTATTTTTATTTTATTTAAAAAAATATTTCATTTATTCATCACTTTTATATATACCATCATCATGCACTATGCTTAAGTTTTGGATTACTGCATTGGCAGGATGTGTGATTTTGTTAATAATCTAAACTTCTGCCTTGTCAATAACGTATGTTATGCATTTGTTTTCTTCCTTGTCCCTTGTTCCCTGTGAATCTCTTCCTATCTGTCTGTTTGATGTCTTTAATGCTCCCTTGCCTGTTTTTAAGTAGTTTGCAGAGTAGAAAGTATGAACAATAAGATCAGAAATGTCTCTAATATAACTCTAGTGCCCCTGAGAGCTGCTCTGTCTTTGCTTTGTTCCCCCCTGTGTCCCAGTCTCTCTCTCTCCCCATTCTACTCTCTCTCCTCCCCTTCCCACAAGTCTTCCTCAGCTATGGAGGGGAACAATACTCCAATGTTTTCACTGGGTAATAAAAAGGCAATTTACTTGTTATTCAGATAATTTATTAGTGTGGATACTAAAACACCTGTACGTAAGCCCAGCTCTAAAATATTGTTAAATGCTGAGGGAAATAAAAATAATTTAGGAGGCACATAAACAGAAATCTTGAAGCCATGACAATCGGTTCTTTCATTAGTTTGTCAAGGGAAAATTCCTGAGTGGCTTTGTATTTTTATGTAGTGTGGTTGCTTACATTTTTATCAGTAAGATTTACTGGTT
>JBCJKH010054394.1:0-16339 GCA_039877255.1 Loriculus beryllinus
GGTTGAGGTTGACCGGAACACACCACAGACACACCATTGTGGTCCCTGCTTCCAAGAGGACTGAGAGAAATGGATTAAAAGAAAACAAATGCCATGGATCTGCAATTTCTATTGACTTCACCTTCCATTAAAATCAAGAACAGTTTTACTATTAGCTTAAACAGATTCAGGGGAGACTCAGCATAGCAAAACAGATTCTGCAAATATTTTCTTTAGCATGAAAGATAAATGCATTTTACACACTTTAAGTATTCAGACACTTACCTGTACTAGCATCCTTAAAAGCTCCAAAGATACTCTCAGTAAAAAAACACCTGAAATCTCCTGGTGGTGTGTCCTGTATAACTGACCAAAACATTGTCAGCAAGGTGATGCTCTTAGCCTTAAAGTGCAAGGAATCTTTTAGTCCTTCTGGGGCTTAATGAGTTGGGATTCTAAGCTGATTCAGCTCCTAAACAGTCTGATCATTAGTGCTGTATCATCTGTCACCTTTGGGTGATAATTAGAAAAAGAAAGTCAATAACAATAGTACATAACACTACTTTACCAAGATTTAAACAAGTTGTAATATTGTTGAACATCTATTGATGAGTCCAAATGTGCCACAGGCTATTGAGCACAAAGAGTGCTTTGATGTGATGTTTTCCATTATTAATTTGATGTGGTGGAGTTTGTAGAAGTGAGAACATTTGTTTTCATTTTATTACATGTGGGAAGAGACTGAGATACTTTACATATTCATTTTCTTTTTTCTATTGTTTATTCCACTAAAGCTTTGAGGAACAAGCAGGAAAAAATAATAGGAAAATTATTGTTCTGAATCAGTTAATAAAGTTAAGCTCTTTGTTTACCATATCTCTGGTTTGGTTTGCTTTTCATTGATTTATTTGACCTCCAAAATATATGTCCTATATGTATGCTGGCAGCCCTGAGATGAGAGGGGAAAATTTAAGTGGAACTTCTTTTTCCTCAGAATAGAACAAGACCTGAGGAACTCACCGCAGTGATACAAACATGGGTCAGGATTCAATATTGCATTACTTTGGCAATCCGGATATTTGGCCTGATGTGTATGAGATGCCCCAGTAATGCAGTGGTCAGTTATAATTTCTTATTGACCACTTCCTCATCTGCCTGTTGGTTCTTCCTTTGGGTGATTAAACTCACTTGTAAAGAGCACAATTATGGAAATCTCTGAAGAGTGAGCCTTTTGGAGTCTCTTTTATTGCCTTGTTTTGTCTAATTAATCTCTTAATGAAAATTCTTTCCCTTCTTCCAGTCTGTCTTTTTTATGCTTTCTGCAACCACAATATGCTAACACTTTGGTCGTAGATCAGTAAAATGCAGTTTTGCTTAGCTGATGTTTTGCAGTGTTTTAAACAGGAAAGTTGTTAAGCCAGAAATAGAACAGTGTACAAAAAGTATTTGCATGTAAGAGAAATGCCATTGCAGATTGACTAGGTCCTTTCAAAGAAACAGAACTGAGACAAGCAGTTTTCATTTCATGTCTGGAAATATCCATATGCAACACACTTGAAAGAAGGTCTAAACCTCTCAGACTCGAGAGGCATGTTTTTCCTTAGCAGCTAAATAAAGATATTTTACTTCTCCTCCTTCCTGTTTGGAAAGAATAATATCACTCCTGCTTGGGACCCTGCAAAGAGTCAGATAGTCCTGGCTAAATCACACAGATGTTCTGTGTGATGGAATCAACAGCTGCATTATGGTCTTCTCCTTTGGGGTGAATGGCATCTAACAGCCATATTGCTGACTTAAATTTTAAGAAATGGGACTTAACTTAGTGGGTTCAGTTTTGAAATCCAGTTGTATTTTGGACAATAACCACCCCATACTTCATCACTCTTCCAAGGCTGCTCAGTACAAGAGCAATTGCAGCTAAACAATGAAACAGTAACATACAATGTCTCGGGTTAAGATTAATAAAACACTAAAACCAGGAATTGTTCATATAAAATATTGAGGAACTATGTGCTTCCATTCTCAGTATGAGATAGAATCCCTTTACACAGATCGATCACTTCACTATAAAATGGGAGAGAAACATGCAAATGTAAACACTAGTTCAACCAGGGATTTATAGCTTCCAAATATTTTTGGAATATTGGAGGCTTAAAACAGGGATTCCCTTCAATTTCACCACTAATTTAAAACAAAACAATGTGCTTCATAAGCATTGGAGAGAGGTGAGAGGTGGAGCTATTTCCAATAGCCCAGTGTCCAGATTTAGTGAATGAAAATCAATTAAAAGCAGGAACTTGCATGAGTAAACTATAAACTGTACAGTTTCAGGCTTTGGTTATCTACAGATCTCTGTGACACTCAGCCTATTCACATATGTCTCTACACACAGAAGCAAGGCAGCATGGTTTCTCCCTAGCACTTGGCAAGTCCCATTCATTATACGTCATGCTGAGGCATTTCCTTGACGAGGGATCCACTGCAAAGGTGGCTGCAAAGTCCACTCCTTAGACAAGGGGCAGAGAAAGGTTGATTGGGTTCTCTTCCTGATAAGTAAACTCTACATAATCCTCTGGGATGATAAAATTTGTCTAAAGTCCAGAATCTAGGTCAGATCATTGGTTACCTCGATGGCAGTTACACCAAGAATGAATTTGAACCTCAGACTTGAAAACTCAGAATATTCTTTGATATCTATAACTTTATTTTGACACATGCATAAAAACCAAGTATGTCTGTGAAAAGGCACAGTGAACGCTTTGTAAACCAAAACCATCTCAATTTCTTTCCAAGCCAGACTCAACCATCTCAAAATACATTAAAACATAATTCGAGGAGGATATTACTGTAAGAAGTGTTAACCTGTCAGAGTGCCCAGCATTAGATTCTATACCATAGATTCTATAATATAGTAGCTTTCCTAATCATTGTAAAATTAACAAAACATATCTTTACATTTACATATCTCTGTGTCAATCAGCCAAACAGAACTGATGAGCCTTCAATTACCCTGAGCTCCAAAGAAATGGTGTAGGTTTACCTTTTGTACCAGCCAAGTGTTTTGCAGCTGGAGAGCTTATCCAGGGGCACTGGCTCAGCCAGCAACAGGACATGGTGCTACCCTGGAAGCAAGATAGAGCATGGAAGTGGGAAACTGCAGGGCTGCACACACCATGCTGTGCTGACCTCCTTTCTCCCTGTGGCTTCAGCAACAGAGAACTAGGTTCACCAGCAACTGCTCTATAGCCCTGTGTTTCACAGCCCTTTCTGCAGTGGCTAATGCTTAGCCTGAATTTGAAACTGCTGCACCCAAGTGAAACTACACAAAATGTCACTTATTGGGCTGGATATAGCCTGAAATCCTGGGAAACCTGTTGCAGGATCTGTAATGAGCTCAGCAAGTTAATTCCTTTTAATCGATTGCCCCTGACCCCCTTGTTGGGGTAGCAGGGACTCAGTGCCAGGTAGCAGTGCTGTGGAGGGAGGAGCAGAGAAACACCATTTCAGGGACCTGCTAGTAGCTCCTCCCAGCACACTGAGTTTTCTTGCATGGCTGAGCATCTGATGTTCAGTCCTTCAGCTCCCTACTTGGTTTGTGAACCTGTTGGCTGGCAAAGCAGCAATACCAATGTAACATTATGAAGCTTTCCAGATAAAAGGGAGTTTATCTTATTAAGCAAATGTCTCACCCATGTATTTAGCATTATTAAGATAAGAGCTAGTTGGTTTGTGGCTTTTTGCCACTTTTCCCCTTTGAAAACCATTGAAGGTGGTGCTTGCTGTTCTGGCGCAAACTTGCCACCCAAATGTTACCAAAGGATCAGGTGGCTCCATGCCCATGCGGTGCATGCTGCTGGTAGGGAGGAAAGATTGTGATGCTGCTCACTGAGCAGCAGAGCTCTGTGAGGACAGAGCTCTGTGGGTGCACGGGACACCTCCACAATAGCACAGCTTCACTGGACTCACCTTATTCCGTTGTTGATTTGGGATCTTGAATCATTAATTAGGTCATTGATTAATTAATGCTTGTACAGTGCTCTCTATTTTCAGTGTTGCATAAGAAATAGGAATTATTATCATAAGTAATAAACATTTGCTTATTGACGTTTGTTCTCAAGCTATTCATGTCACCTTCACGGTTTTCTGGCCTGCCCTCTCTCTTCCTCCACCCTTCATTGGGCAGGGTTGGTCACGTGTGAATTAAATGTAGTTAAACTGAAAGATTGATGATGAAAACTAATTGAAATTCTATTTTCATATTCCTACTCACACTTCACTCACCCAGGAACTGCTCAGGCCATCCTCTTCCTCTGGGGCCAGCACAAGTGGAGGTTATAAACCAACTTAAAAACTATAGTTTTTCTAAGTTTTGATTTGGCAGCTTTATTGAGGGACAGCCTAACAGTGACTCTCAGCAAGTCTTTCTTATTCAGAACAGGTATACGTCAGTATGCAATGAGCAGCAATCCACTATCAGAGCATTTTGTGGTTTTGCTCAGATCTGTGTATTGTAGGAGGAATCTCTTCCCTTGTCTTGCTCCTGGTGTCCTTTTTGTTAGAGATTTTTCTTCTATAACTATGTGGATTTGCAGGTAACACTCAGAAACCATTTCTTTTGTTGTTGTTTTTGTAGTTTTCCTTGTAGTTCATTGATTTGTTCAAACCAAAAACTCAAAGCCAATCTTCGAGGCTGTCAGCCTATTTAGCTGAGGAGGAAAGTCCACCAACTCCTGCAAATAGAGATGAGAGTGTGTGGCTAGCAGTCTGTTATAACTCGGGGCCTCCCTGGCAAGGCTCTCTGCTCAGTCCTGGCTCGGAACAGCCACTGGTACTGCTGATGGGACTCCTTCCTTGCAGCCACCTGTGGCAACATGAGTGGTGCTCAGATGGAGCGTCCATCTGCAAATCGTAGGGCAATAGTCCCCACACCTCCTCTTTTATTGCTAGGTATTAAAATTACTAGTGGCAGCAACACTTTGTAAAGCAATAAGAGCAGTGCAAGCTCTGAAGACTTTCTCTTTTTTTTTTTTTTATCCACCATGAAATCTGACCACTTAAAGTTGCCAATATTTGTAGTTTGAGGTTTTTTTTTTTAAGGCAGTATGGTTAGAAATGCCAAAACAAAGTCTGACCCAGGGGCTGTACCAGAGGGGTCATTCTGTCACCCCTGGTCAAATGGGAAGGCAAGAAAGCAGCTCTACAGAGTGGGTGCTCATCATAGCAATCAGGTTTGCTTTATTGCTAAAGATGTATATAATACAGAGGAAAGCAGATGGTAGAATGTCTTGCTTTTTGTGTTCATTTTCACTGGCTGGCCTTTGCAAAAGACTTCCATCACAGAAATGCAACCTTAGCACAGGTCTGGGGGCCACAAGCGTTGCATCATCAGCTTGATTTGTTTCCCACTTGTAGCACTTCAGAGCCTTTCTTCTTGCCATTAGCAAACTCACTAACCTCAACAATTGTGAAAACCCTGAAAGCAGATGAAAGGAAGTGGATCCATTTTCTCTAAACCAGCTCCGTGACATTTTATGAAGAGCCTCTTAACAGATCCAAAGCTAGGAATATTTTCATCTCTTCAGCTCAAGAATGCCTTTTGATGGCCAGCAGGGTCCGTAAGTGGGACAGGGATTAATGTAATCTCTTCCCCTGCCCCATCTAGAACGTCTCTTGGAGGAAGCCTTATCTGCTCCCATCCTCTGCGTCCCTCTTTCTCCCTGCACAGGTTCTGAAGAGCTTTGCTCTGTCCCTGAGGATTATGTTTTTCTGTTACAATCCACTCACCAAAAGGTCTGCAAGAGTAACAGAGCTTTATGCTCTTGTTTTGGAGAAAAAAAAAGTGTTATGATAAATCTTCCTCAAGCAAAGAGTGGCATATAACTCGACAGAAACTTTTATACTTACTTTTAAACCTTTACGTTGATAACTGGTTTCTATGACAGCTATTTAGCGGTATTCTGTGTTATTCCTCTGTACTGGTGATCTACAGGGCATAAAATGAAGGCATTTGTGATCCCTTCAGTTGTACATCAGTTGCAGCCATTAAAACACGAGGAAGACCATCAGTTAGTTTATAAAGCCATAGATGCTGCTGCTGTCTAATCCGTATCTCTAAACAGACAGGTTCTAGTGGTAACAGAGTGTATAGGCTTTTTACACATTATAAATAATGCACAAGCCTGGGCTTTGGACATAACTGTTTTTCTTAGAATGTCTTTTTCCTGGACTGCCTTCTCTTCTGGTTTTATTGCAGATAAAGATAAAAAAGGAGAACTCCTGGAGATCTCAGTATAGTTCCTTAGTGCATTAATAGTGCTCTCATTTTTCTTCATTTATAGAAGTAGAATAAAAAACCCCAACTTGATGCATATTTCCTAACATCATATAGGAAAACTTTGTCAGCACTTCGCTTTCTTCTTGGTAATGTGTACGTACAGAAGCCACAGGGAGTATCCTGGACCTCTGTGCCCTACACACTGCACTGACACAACATACAGTATTACTGTCTTCAAAACTTCTTGGCCCAGCTCTCCTATATGAGCACAGCTAATAGGACAATATGAAAGACAGCATCATTTTCTCATGCCCTCATCTTTTTGGCTGGTGGTTTGGCTATTTTTTTAAATTGAAAAGGTGTTTATCTCACCAATGATTTTATGCAGCAGACCGAATGTAAATAATTTGCCTTCATTACATCTGTGTAGGAAGAAAGGGAATCTGTAGTGTCAGAAAAGGCTTAACAATACATTCATTCACCATGGGGAAAAAAAATCCTGTTTCTGACCCTGATGAATTCTTGCAACTAGCCACTTAGGGCTGATCTTAATGCCCCCTTAAGGTATCTCAACTTACTCAAGAAACTTCCCCAGAAAATTCAGGGGGCTACGTTGAGATGGTCTGTGTTGAGAATGTCAAATACCAAACACAACTTTGTATTTAATATAGCCCAATACAGTCATGGTTTTGGCTTTATCAGAAATTACTTGGCTTCAAGGGATCACTTAGAATTAAGGTCTTGATATTCCTAGTGCCAGATGAAATAGATGGGTTTGTTGAGATTTTTTTCTTTGTGTTTCATAAAGATGTTAAAATCTGTGCAAATCTTTTTTTGGTAATCCTTGAAATCACATCTGTGACAGCTGAGGAGTAAAGTTCAATGAAAACTCACATAGTGAATTAAAAGCATATGTTACAGTCTTAAGAGAAAGCGGATGTGCACCCACACCCACAGTAGAGAAACACTGAAGTGTGGATCTGGCAATTGATTCTCACCTGCCAGTGGCTGGTAAACCAAAGCAGCTCCACTAAAGGCCAGAGGCATAAAGGTGCGCTGATGCCAGTGAAAGCTGACACTGAGCACGCATTCCCATTACCCATATACCATTAACTGAGTTGGATAACAGGTGGTCCAAACTTGGAAGAATTCTCTAGTTTCTTTAGTGTTCTAGTTGGACTTTTGCTGAGTGGCCATAGCCATTTCCCAGGCATCCCTCTGCCCTGCATCCTTCGGGAAGGTGCTTCACTGAGACTTTAGCATTTAGCTAAATGTGCCAAACCCCACTACAACCTCTCCAGGTGTTTATTGATTGCTTATTTTGGAGAGACAAGTTGGAGAGAAGGAATGCAAAGGAAATGCTGACTTTCTCAAATCTGGAATTGCTATCTTACAACAACTGTCTTCATTTAAAGCTAAACAGTTGTAGTTTTTATGGATCTACATCTGTGCTATATATTGCTCTCCATTTATGTCTTGTGTACAGGGCATACTATATACTCAAACTCACCCACGTTTGCATTCTGAAAACAGTATGCTGCCAGAAGGTGTGGTTTTGATTGCACTCCCATCCATCCTCTTCTGAATTTAATACAACAGTGTTATCCAGGAATATTCTCAACTCTACATAAATACTGATGAGTGGTTGTGTTTTCTTGGGGTCACATATTACCTAGGAGAATCACACTAAGCAGAATATACCTAATGTCCAAGGCACTACTTTCAGGATCATTCAGATGTTGTTTCACTGTGGCTTCCTTCACAAGGAAAAACCAAGAGACAATGGGTTCTCTCACCACAAAAGCAAGCAGAGATGTGAGCTAGAGCAGGCAAGTGCTTCCTCCTGCCTCCATGTACTCTTTTTCCCTGTGGGTTATGATGTATGACATTGTATTTCTATGTGGGTACATTCACTGCACAAATATGTTCATTGGTTGGAACAGCAGGACAAGGAGTCAAGGTTTCAGTTGCCTCTTGCCCCAAACTTACCTGCCCTCATGGGTCGCCACAGGCCAGCCCTGGAGAGATGTTCTTCCTTCTTTGCACAGCTACTGCCCTTCCATGGCACAGCTCAATGCCCTCCACCTCTGAATAAGGGTCTTGTTTCTAAAGTGAATGTGTAATACAGGAAAGGAGGTGGCCAGAACTCAAATGAAGGTGTTAAAAAGAACAAATGAATCAATTTTGGGAAGTTCTTTTGATGCTTTTGCCCTCTATTTCCCTACTCTTCTTCCAGGCTCTCTTCAGTGTGAGTGCTGCTGGCCACATGGTTAAGATTCAGCTTGCAAAAATGTATGCTTGCAGCAAGGAAGACTTACCCTTTAACCTTTAGCAGCTATTTCCTCTGAAAAGCACAAGTTTCATTTTCACTTACAGTGAAAAACGTGTGGAGGGGGAAGGGGAAGAGAACCTCATCTCTTTGTAGAGCAGCCGAACGGTCCTATTTTCATCCTCTGCACCAAACTTTTCACGTAGCTCTTTTTGCATTATGCAGTGTGCCCTCAGGAAAGAGATCTGGCAGGAAAACCAAATGTGCAGACTCTCTCGTTAGTCTTGAAAGACCTGTTCTTGAGCATTTGGGGTCAAACCCCTTCAGCGGGTTCATTTTTCTTCATTGCAGTTTCATGAATTTGGCCATAAGCAAAAAGCAGGCTTTAGTTTAAAACAACAACAAAAAAAAAAAACCAACCCAGTATTCGTTAAACAAAACTGTAAATTGCATGGGACATGGAAAAGTTGGGGAGAAGGACTTCCACATCCCTGCAATATATCTAAACACTTTTACAAATAATGTATTGTAGCACCAACAGCCAATGGGGCTGTGCTTTCACCTGGGGTAAATCCATGTAATTCATGCTAAGAATTCGAAAAACAGGACAAGGAAGATATTTTCACTTGAATTTCTTGCACTTAAGTGCTCTCTGCCTAGAAAATAGGTACTTGGGTTTTTTTCAGGTCTGACATGAGCTGAAAGATGACTAAGAACATTCCAGAACTCCCAGCTGTATCGCAAGTCCATGATTTTTGAATTCAGCTCACCTTTAATAGTCAGAAATTATTAACAAGAAAGAGAAGGTTAGTTGCCTGTTTGTTGTTAAGCACAAGAGGAGGCCAAACTCCCTACCCCTGCTCCCTCCTCAGCTAAACTCTTCCTCCTTGGAGGTTCCCCAGGTCAAGTGGGTGGTTTCTAGTTTTGTCAGTCTGTATTCCCCCACAACAATCAAAATGGCTTAAATAAACTGGCTGCTTCTCTTAGCAAATTGTCCACTTTCAAGTGGACTTGCCAAGTACCAAGGCTTGTTTCCCTAGTTCAAAAGCATATAGGCTACTTCTGTCCTGCAGCCTGCCTGGTCTTGGTGCAGCCTGGACAAGGACCATCAGGATATACGATGGAGAGTGCCCTCTACAGAGGTCCTCATGTCCCAGAGCCCTCCTCTGGCAACACCACAGCCCTGGGCACAGCACTCTGAGCCACCATCTGCCTTCTCTGGGCTGCCTCCTGCCTTCAGTGGCATTCCTGAAATTTTCATATATTTTTAAGCTAAGCTGTTAGGTGCCCACCTCCTGAAAAAGCTTTTTAAATTATTTTTAAATGAAAAGTCCATGACCTCATGAAAAAATTAACTTTCAAACAAGTATCATGACATTTTCTTATTCTTGCCAACTGATGACCCAAACAGAGCCCCTGGTCCCCTGATTGTAAGGCCCCTGCTCAGTCACCAGCCTCCTGTCGCATATGCATTTTAAGGACAGCATCTCTTGTGACATTTCCTGCCTTGCTAAACCTCTGTGGTCTTTGTGGAGGTGAGCAGAGAGGAGAGCATCCCCTCCCAGACAACAAAGGCTGCTGAAAACAATGCTGTTGCCTGTACCTTTCACGAGGGGTCATTGTATACCAATAAGCATATAAACCACAACATACCAGAAGAAATAATAAGATATCACAGATATCGCATAGTAAACAAGATGAAGAGATTTGACTGAAAATAAAAAGGTTACTGGTGAAATATGAATAAGTGAGCAATTTCCTCAATGTACTGTGAGCTGACAGAGCTGTACTAATTCTTGCAATGTTGGGTTTCAGATTTTCTTAAAAAAGGAAAAGTGCAATGGGTTAATTCTCTCGCTGAAGCAAATGTAAATGAGGTGGATGTATGGGATAACAGTGTAAAGGAGGGAGTTGGGTGTGTGAGAACTGAGAGTGCATAATGCATTAGCATCAGCGACACAGCCTGATGGGTGAAGGCTTTTATACTACCTCTCTATTGATAGGTATTTCAACCAGCAGCAAAAAACTGCTCTTGACGCTCATCTGTAGGGAAAAATATCCACGTAGCCTTTGCTGTAGGACCAATTAGCCTGTGAAAGCAGTTGGGGAGAGGGAGCAGGCGCGGGATATAAATGCGGGATGCATCCACACTTGATTACTCTAATGAAATGTCCATTGATTCCTATAGATTAATGTGAGAAGAACGGCAGCTGCGGAGTGGCTAACACCTCTAGGTCAGCAGCTCTGTGTGTGTGTACGTCTGTAACGGAGGGGGTAGCGCACAGCCGGTCCAAGGTAGACAAGAGAGGGTTAGTCTGGCTGTGGAGGGAGAGGTGGCTGAGGTGCGTGGATGTGACAGCCTGCAACGGAGGGAGATCCGCGGGAGGCCACAGCGAGGGGCTGCAGGAACAGCACGGGTCCTCCCTGCCTCGCTCGCTGCTGCCGCCGCTGCCCCTCGCTCCCGTTTGACTTTGCTGTAAGGCAGGCTGAGCTCACAGGTCATCTGTTTTTGTTAGATTAATTTGATTCAGCATGTAGGAATAGAGGGCTGAGAGGGCTAATGGCTCTCTGCAGGTGACATTGGGAATGGTCAGCGTTCCCATCCTCCTCCCCCCATCCCTGTGGCTGCAGAAGTCACCAGCGAGGGGTTCCCTCTGTGCCAGGGCTGCACCGCCTCACTCCAGTGTTTTCTTCATGTCTTACATACAAATCCCTTATCTCTTGTGCCATGTCATGTAGAAGGACTTAATTATGATAAGGGGCAAGGGATTTGCTGAGTGACTGTTTGGCGCGAGGCTGTTTTATCGCACAGGGAATAGAGTTACCGGGGACCCTGCCATAATTATCACAAAAGATGCACCGTGTCCTCTCGCACGGTAATTCTGGTGTGTTGTCATCGAAGGTGATGTGCAGGCGGCAACCTGCCCTCCTGTGCAGGGAACCCTAGAGGAGTGACCCCACAGTGAAAGATTAGAGCTGTAAACCAAACTGAGGACGAGGCTGATGTGAAAACATGAATGCTAAAATAGTTAGACTGGGATTCTAGAAATGAAATTTCAGATAAAGCAAAAATACCTCTGGGCCAGATTCTTGCTGGGATAGCATCCAACAGTAATACAGGTTGTCTGGTTCCTCTGGTTACAACAGGGGAAAATCTGGCTCTGTTACTTATTACTGAGGCTGAGGAATCTTGTAGCTGTATTGCATTGTGAGGGGAGTTTGGTGTCTTCAATTAAGAGCACAAAATAATTAGCTACATTGTGGCTGTTACTTCAGTTGCTCTTGATGCATGCTTTACCACAGCACTATAGTACTTGAGAAGTCAGTGTCAGCCAAAAATATAAGAAACGATGCTTCTTAGCAATGCGTGCAAATGGGGTCAGGCAATTGCAAGACCCATGTGGTGCTGCAAAGATCAGGGTCCCCTGGGAACTGCAGGATCTGGTGGCTGGGTATTAAAATTCCTGCTGTGTTTTACAAACTCTGGGGAAAAGGTGGATCCTCACTCTGAATCATGGCTTTGAGCAGCGTTGCTACTTTTGCAGTTATGTCAGATGCCTGAAACTGACGCCAAGAGGTAATCTCATCTCTGGTAAACATGCATTTACGCAAACACAGGCAGGAGAAGGTCAGAATGGTGTCTTCCCTGGATGCACCAAGGGCTCTCTAATTTACCTCGGTGAGTGCGGCCGCAGATTATTCCCGAAGACTGTTGAGCTTTCTCAGCTGTCCCAGCACTGCCAGCACCAGGGCTTTGGCCAAGCCTGGGCAGTACTTGGCGCCTGTGGCTGTAGGACTAAACCTGTCTCAATGCAATCAAGTGACAAAACTTTCCATCACTGCAGAATATAATTTATCGCTGAAAGCACAAACACATGGCGGTTGCAGGCTGTTCTATGAGTGCTTACACACAACAACCTCTGCTCCTTCTTGGGGGATGCACAAATCCCTGCGGAGGTGGAACTGCACCCCTGCTGTGGGAAGTGGCCACAGTGTCCGTGACTGTCCCTCCTGGCAAAGGGCACCACGGTGGACAGGAAGAGAGTAGCCTCCAGTCAGCAGGGCTGACCTTCACTATTGCAGCCTGACCCGCCCAGAAATGCTGCCACCTCCTTTGATCACTGTACATCACTGGCTTATAGTTGAAAGTTTTCATTTCTGTCTGTTCCAGAACATGCTTATCAACGATTCCTCTTCTCAGTTCAATATTTTTACGTCTGTTTTACTAGCATTTTAATTTCATGCTTTCTCCTGCAGAAACACCTTGCTTCTCTCGGATAAATAACTGTATCTGAGCAAAGATTTTGTCATGCCACTTTCCCCCCCTTTCCTAGCAAGGCAGGACATGCAGTGTGCCGTCAGCATAGATGCGCTATGTATTAGGGCTTAAGCAGCAGTGCCCAGTCACATCTGTGTGCTCTGGTGCAGGGTTCATGTGTGTGTGCAGCAGCCGGGGCACTGGCAGTGGGCTGTGCCTTTAAGCCTGGCTGGTGTATTTTTAGAAAGCATAAATAGGCTGCATTCTCCCACTTGCTCACTATCCAAGACATAAAGGAAGGGCTTTCTGCTTTCTTCAAGTCTCCTTCCCCTGCTGGCACCATATAAGTCTGTCTTTTAAGCAGTACAGGTCCTCAGCTTTTTCTTTTTTTTTTTTTTTTTTGCCTTTATTTTTTGCCTTTTTTTTTTTTATTGAGAAGCTGCAGAACTCTAACCGGTGGTTCAATAAATTGTATTACATCCCCTTCGTACTCAATGCCCTACAAGCTTTGGCTTTCCATGTGTAATTGCAAGCTGTTATTAGCCCAGAGCTTTGTCCGTTACTGTGCCACACTATTGCTGAGCGGTCAATTTTTTTCCCCTGCCATTTCCTTTGCTCACACCATGCTGACCACGTTGGCCAGGGGCTGCCCGAGGTTTATAGTGCAGCATTGATTTTTCTTTTCTCTCAATACTGACAGAATCATAGATCCAAGGCAAATAAAGAAATGCATTCTGTGGTGATGAAATGTCTTTCGTTCAGCCTGGATTGAATCAAAGGCCATCACAGAAATGTTCTACTCTAAAATGCTAGTGAGGCTTAAGGCATTGTTGGAAAATGAATTTTCCATTTTCTTAGCTGTAATTTGGATTCTCAAATCACTGTGCTAAAAATAATCAGATAAAATTGAATATAGACTACAAGCCTATGTAAAATGTTATTTGTTAGGTTTTTGCAAGCTGCTGCAGCTGATATGAAAGGAATCTGGCAATAGATCAGAAAAGTAATTGCTTAGGTGGGTTTCTAGTAAGTATGTTGCATTACTCTGAATACCAAGGTATAAGATGCCTGCTCTATAATTCATAAAAAGCATGGTAAACAACCAAACCATAAAGATACATCTTGCATACCTACTGGAGAGAGAAATTTCTAGCAAAAAAAAAAAAAAAGCTGTCACCTTCTGTCACCTACATGTCAATGATGAGTGGTTTTACTTTAATTTGGGGATGTCAAAGGACTTTTTTAGGTGGGCGAGTGTCATTGCCCCATTAAATAGAGAGGTAAAAGCAAAAAGAGCCTGCAGGGACAGAATAAAGTCCCACAGTAAATCTCTGGTGGGGCCTGGAAGAGAACTTCAGTCCTCAGAAGCTTAATATCATTTTGAACGCAAAATAAAAATAGCCACGACTTTCATTCTATGTATATTATGGGAAGGGGTCACTCTGTATGATACTCTCACCACCATGGGATGTTACAGATAACAGTGGCCCCACTCTGCCCAGTTGGCTGTACTGGCACTTCAGCTGTCCATGGAGAGGGGAGCACCTTTAGTAATTTTTAGGCAAATGTAATTTCTCATTGCACAAAGCCAGCTTAGTAACTCTTTCTTCTTTTCTGTATTATCAGTACTTAATATCTAGTGTATGCGGCCATTAGAAATTTAACCCAGCTCGCCATCAAGGGTGACAATACTTTCTTCCTTGAAAGTAAACAAGTAAATTGTGCAAAAAGACTGACCAGAGGATCCTTGTATCCTCTCCCTTGCAGGACATGGTGCAGTTTCCTCTGCAGCCCTGCAAAGGTAAAACCCCAACTTCTAGAGGCTCCCAGGTTGAATGTCACCTTGTCTGGCAGTCCAAAATGTTCTCTGACTCTGCACCTCAGGGAGATCCCGTGTGTTTTAGTGAGAAGCTAGGATTATAAAAAAGGGGAAAAAAAAAGGGGGGGGGGGGGGGAGAGGGGAAGGTACCAGAGGACAGAAAGCGCAGGGTGTTTATAAATGAAATTAACAGATGGAATTGGCAAAGTTAAAACTACAAATTGGAAAACTAAATATATTTGAACGTAGCCCCTGGGCAACACTGCATTAATTCCCTGGCTTTGGACCCTCCTTTTTCTCCTTTCTTAATGACTACACATCTGATATCAATATGCACTGTTTACAGCTGTTTCTTCAGCATCACATTCCCAGCAACACACAATAGGTCTTTACATTGCATAATACGTCAGATTATTCTTCACCACTTATGATCCCAAAAAACATTCTTAAAAAAGAAACCGACCTTTTGGAATCCAATTCAGTGTCTTATCCAACCTGAAATGCTTCTGAGCACTGAGAAACTAAATAAGTTAAAATAGAAAATCTGTCAAATTCTAAAATCCTTCCTCCATCCCAAACTGTGAAAGAATTTTCCCTACAAAATTTCTCAGAAGGTTACAGTGTGACTGAATCTGTGTTACTCACTGTAAAAGCCTTTGCTGTACAAAAGGCTATGTGGCTTTCACCTGTAATTTTGAAGGACGCTCCACAGTGGAAACAAAATCAAGGTTAGCTCACTCCCATTTGTCTTCCCAATTTGGTTCTCCCCTAAGGTTCAGAAACACTTGAGAAACCCATTACTTTGTTTTCCTCCCATTTTGTCCCACTAGAGCCTTGTGGTGTTCAATGATATGTAAAACTATAGCAAAGGCAGCTCTGCAAGTTGACCTGAAATCAGTTGCAAATTGGATCAAATCCTGAAGAGTGTAGATCTATCTAATGATCCTTTGTATTGGACCTGGAATGATTTTCATGTCTTGCACCTGCTATGGATACCATTATACAGTTATCATAACTGTTCCCATTCTTGAAACAATTAACGCGATCTTTTGCTTGCTGGTTCTCCTGATGCAGATCAAGGATAGAACTCAGCGGTAACCAAAAAGAGATACTACTATTTAGTGCACTGAAACCTTCAAAATTCACTTGCCAGGACTCTTGACAGAAGCAGATTTGGGCGGAGATTTAAAGTCAGATTCAGGGCTTCAGGTCTTGTATTTGGCCAATATCCCTGCTAGGAGTTGGCCCAAATAGCGAGTGAATGTTTCCACGTGTTAGTAAACAGTCCACCAAGGTTGGAGAGTCACATTGAGCAAAGGTACTGTGGGTACAGTTGTACAAGGCAGGGACAAAATTAAGATGCGTGTAAAATTAGGAACTCAGCTGCCCTTCTGCCTCTATCTATCGCTTTATGGATTTGCAACATCACTTATGGCTAAATTCCAGCCATTGCTTTGTACAGGCTATAGTCAGGAATCTCCACTTTAAATCCTAGAAAGGGGAAAGCGAGGAGAATCTACAAATAGGATTAGTGTCAGGGAATGCAAGCGTGATGAATACTTCCACATATTACCAAATTGTATATAATAGCCTAAGTATGTAGGAAATCATTCTGAGGGGAAAAAGCTGTTAATTGGATCATATATGAAATGTGATGTTTTCCTAATGTCTCAGCTGGTGAATAAATGCTTGTTGACTGGTGCATGATCTCTTTTTTTGTTAAATGCTCCTGCTAGCAAG
>JBCJKH010054394.1:27709-41589 GCA_039877255.1 Loriculus beryllinus
GGAGTCACCCACACTTGTCCTGCCTCACCTAGGACCAAGAACCTGCACTCACCATTAGGGGTCAATGGAAAGCAAGGCATGAGTTTTGGTGGAGGGCAAGAGGTGGGCACAGCTACCAGAGCAAAGCCAGAGCTGCTTGATCTTTCCGAAGCACACGAGTCTGCTTTTCTGAAGGCTAAATGAGAAGTACATAATGTGTACATTTAGCACAGATTTGCTGCTTTGTCATGAAAAATGGGTTTGCTGCCACAACAGCAGCCTTGCTGCTGGGGGAATGTCTGTACTGTCAGGCCTCAGCTCAGTGCAAGCCAGTGCTTTGCTAAAGCAAACGAAGGGGGAATTATGCAATATTGAATGTGGACCTGTCTCTAAATGCATTGAAAATGTAGGTTATTGTCTTTTGGCATTTCCTAAAAAGCCTCTTGAGCTCCTGTTGGCAACTGCTGATATTGAGGGTACTTTTAGCTGTTTAAGTCTTCCTGTTCTAACAGAGGTCAAAGGGCTGTAAAGATCTTCTCAAAAGGATATAGAAGGAATCATTAAAAGGGAGGAGGAAGAAAGTGACAGAAGGTCAGCCTTTTTTTTTTTTAATGGGTGCATCCCCGAGGGGGTCAGACACACTTGTGCTTATACTCCAGCTCCAGTACCTGACTTTTAGAAATCTACAGCAAATCTTATTAGCACTTCCATAAGCACAAAATACAGGACAGAGCCCAATGTTCCAGGCAGAAGTAAAAGAGAAAAACCATGAAATAAATCAATTTAGTCTTTCAGATGAATTTAAATCAGCATAGTGCAAGGATATGACCACGATGAGAACAAACACTCAAAACATGTGCAAGGCATTTTACGGTCCCTGGGAAGCGTGTGCATGTATCTGTGTGTGTTTAATTCCCTTGTTGATCTTTTTTTCCTTAGAGACAAATTTACTGTATGCTCATTGCTATAGCATGTCATGTAGCTTTTTGTAAGGACTGGTGTAGGGCAAAAAATTTACCTTTTTATGTGACACAGCCAAACAGAATTGTGAAGGTTTTCAGTGATTTCTAGACAGCAAGCAATAAACTGCGTTTGCACCCACACACTTACTGCCTAACACCCCATCTGGTAACATTTCCACGTCTCCAGGAAAGAAATCAATAGCAATAATCTGTGAGGGCCTCATAGGGTGTATATTTTTTTATCGCAGTGCTATTTGGAATTTTTTCCTATCTGCTTACAGCACTAGATTGTTCTTTTTTTGTTGGCTAACACTGAAATCTTGGAGCCATTATGATATTTTATAAAAAGCAGTAACTAACACTGGGGTCAAGATAATATATTCTAAACACTCATATTCAATAATATGATGGTGTTCAGACACTGAAATCCTATTCAGTGAAGGCACTGAAAAATCTCATACAGTAAGAACCTGTGCATTTAAAATTATATGTTAGCACACTTCAAAGACTAGCATCCTAAAAATTCATGATTACTTAAAGAGACTTTATATTAAAAGGGAGTATAGCTCCAGCTTTCATCTTGCTCCAATGCTGAGAAGAAATTGTCCTTATATTCTGAAATTTAGAACTGTGTCACTGTTGGTTTTCTGTGTAAGGAGGAAATATGATGCTTTGTTACTGGTCTTATTTATTGCAGACCTTGTCTGGAATCTAGTATTGAAGCTGTGCTTGATGAGTTGCTGCCTTGAACTTTTCCACTGATCAATGCTGGTGCTATGGCTGCATGAAAGAATAGCTTTCCTGAGGAGAAGCTATCACATGGGAAACACACTACACAGTAAGCTAAGAAATCTGCTATAATCTTGTATGCTTAGGCTTAGAAACGTGTTTCCCAAAAGAAATAGTGATAGTGAATGACCATTTAAAAACTGAGATGTTACATGAGCAAGAGGTCAGGTCAAGAACAGGGAGATATTAAAAGAGAGAGACAGAAAGACAAACAGCATAAAGAAAGAAAGAAAGAAAGAAGAAAGACAGACAGAAAGAGAAAGAAAGCAGCAGAAACCCTCTTTTCACTAACGTGATAAGACACAACTGGGCAAAATGCACAGCTGAAGAAGAGGACATTACAGGGCCAGGAGACAGGAATCATATTTCTTCTTCTCCCTGCAGTGACAAATAAAAGGTTGTTTTGATTTTTTGCTGTACAAATAATAAGCTTTACTTAGAAATTGTAGCTGCTGAGTTGTTCTCCCCAGAAATATTTTTTGCTTTCTGTCCTAGTGGCAACACCAGACGAAAGAAAAGGAAGCAGTTCAGTAATCAGCATAAATTGTATTTACTTGTGTATTGTCTTATGCATCTTACAGTGAGGGTAGGATTGGCACTCTGAACACAAGCAATGTCCTTTGGCCGTGGGATTTCAGCAGCATTTAGGATGGGTAGATCTATGTCTGTGCCTACCAAGCCTTTTTCATTGTGCCAGAGCTGTCAGTTGTGTGACACTGGGTTTGGGTTTGGTTTTTTTTCACATAGGAAATAGCCTGTACTGGACCCACTAAAATCCCTTCTTTTAATTCACCAAATCACCATCTCATCTGGTTACCAGCAGGGCACATAGCAGGTCCGTCTTGATGCGACTGGCTCTGTCTGTGCCTCACTCTAAATAAGCCATTGTGACAAAAATTAGTTTACATTTTTTGGAGCCCTGTTGCAATAGAGATCCTACCAGGTAGATGCACGGGTTTATGCAATGAGTTTAATACAGTTTTAGTTATCACCACACCTAAAATCTCTGGATGAGCTAACCTTAGAACTGCTATAAATGACTCCTCTTACCTCATTTTTGTCCTGACAATTCACATCTTTGTCTCCATTTGCACCCTGAAAAGTTGGTTAACCAAATCTCAACACTGAACAAATATTAATGCTCTAATGATTCAGTTGATCAAATCACTAGTGGAAAGGATAAATGGGGCTGAGAATCCTGGCCTGCTCACAAATATAGCAAACAGGAGTTGCAGGGTGTTTTTACATTAAGTAGGTTCATAAGGATGGATTTGGGCAGCTAATCTTTGATTTCTGTTTATTTGTTTTTAAACTCTTACCCTCAATATTCCTGCTCTTCAGATAGGTGGAATGAGAAAAATAGCGCTCTTATGATTCACATTGTTCTAATGAAAGTAAATCCATAGTGACTGCAGCATTCAGGTATTGTGGGAAGGAGGGCTATGTAAACACCTCAGTTAGTGGGGTTTTTTACCTGTGGTCCAGGGACTATGAATGAGAGCACTATAAAAGATAATCAAGGATAGGAAAACCTATTGTCATTTGGCTTAAATTTTCAGTAAAATTGACCATTCCTCCAGCAGAAGATTTTAGATGAATGAACATTGAAAAAAATTAAAAACCACTGACATAAAGAGGCAGTCAGACCATTACAGGCACTGAGAACTGTATATTCAGTCAGTACTATCTCAGAACATTTGAATCTATTCTTCTAATGCTATTGAATTTAATTTGGCAGTCTAAATTAAAACATACGAGTAAAAACTTGGTGTTTTCAATAAAGTTATATTTGAGCTTAGTCTTTGATGATAAATAAGCCATTCACTTATGTACATCTGCCAGAGCATTCATAGGAAGCATCGGGCTTAAATGAGTTGTGACCTTACGAGACAGTCTACTGTTCGGAGACTATATAGGTGACTGCTGGGTTTTGAGTCTTGACCTTTCTGTTTATATTCATCATGAATGTGCAGATACTTTTATTCATTCTGGAAAAAGGCTGTCAATCTTCACACTAATTTTAATGCCTGTGCAATGCAGAACAGTGGTGGATCTTAGCAGTAACAATCACCGACTGACTAAAATTAACTAATTCAGACTGCTATGCTAAATTGAGTATGAGCGGGTTTGTTTCAGGCTCGGCATGGAAGCACAGGTGCAGTCGATAAATAGGGACACATACGGTGCCTAAATACACTCTCGCTTGTAGTGACCTCCCAGAGAAAAAGCTCTGACAAATCACTTTTGACTTTCCAGAGCTCGTCGAGCTGCTGTTCAGTTGATCCGTATTTCTCTAGACTGGAAGTGACAAGAAGAGGCATTGATACTTGTGAGCACGGACAGGACTTGAATTCCTATCCCAAAATCATGGTGCCTTCCAAGGACTGGCTGTGTGAACAGCACCTGATGCCTCAGGCAGGGACACAGCTTTCCAGTCTCTGTCCTTCGTCACATCTTCTTCCTTATTTCTGCCACAGAAGTTCACTGTTGTTCAGTGACCGTCTCAGGACCTCTTCCACCATCCACCCCATCAAGCTGGGAGACCCTCCTTTCCCCTTTGCCCACCCCAGGGAAGTTCAGGTGGTCTCCTTGGAGTGCAGCCTGGACAGTTTGGTATCCTGACATTGCTTCTGCCCCCAGAGCTGCTGAGATTCCCCACTGCTGGGAGCTCCTAGCTCAAAACATCCAAATAGCAATGCAGAATATAGACTAAAATTATGATGACCCTGTTCCAGGTATGTGATGCCGAGGTGCCTGTGGGGCTCTGGAGCAGCCACCCTCAGTCTTGCTGCGGCAGGGGTACAGGAAGAATTATTTTTGGTAATCTTCAAACATGTTCTTCTATAATTTTAACCCAGTCTAGTGATGAATAGAAAACGAAACTTCTACTGGGGCTTTGGTACCCTGAGCAGAAGAGCTTTGTGTAAGCCTAACATCTGTTTCTGTGTGGCAGAGCTGCTCTGGACCCTCATTTCCCTATGGCTATGGTGTTTGCGCTGGCATCATCTGCTCTTCCCCAAAATCCCTCTCTGCTTTTGCCACCCCTTCTGCTTTCTCACACTCTTTCTTATCCTCACCAGATGTTTTCCTCCAAAACTGTATCTTCATGTATAACTTCTTTAGCAGAAAATCATCTCCATGGTTCTTCAGAGGAACTTCCACTGAGGAAGCAATTATCTGAAGAGGGGAAAAATAGAAAAATAAAGAGTTTTTCTTGGCTGTCAGCTTTCCAGGAGGGGGGTCAGTCTGAGCAAGGATACATAAAAGTATTTTTCAAGCAAATATGACAGAGATCTTTCTCTAAAGATATATTGGCTTAAAAGGGCTTCAACCCTACTGATATCTGAGCTTCTTTCACCCAGAATTGCCCAAATCAATGTAAGTTATAGTGCTCCTTTCTCCCATACTAGACCAAGTAAGCTTTTATTACCTTCTGTACCTTGCCAAAGTCGTTGTGATCCCAGTTGGTACCCAGCCATTCACTGCTGGCAGCGCTTTTCTATCTGCCATGCCCTGTACAGAGAATTATGCACAAGCTGTTGCTTAAGCAGGGTGCAAAAAATACCGCTGTGAGGCAGCTTCAGAACAGCTTCGCTTGCTTGTTTCTGCCAATATCCCCATCCTTGTTTGCTTTACCAATGGAAAAGGGTAAATTAAATTATAGTAAAATGTCTTCCTAAATATGCTTTCTCACTCCTCCTTCATGTATACAAGCGCTGCAGACATAGCGAGAGATTATGTATCCCAAAGGAATTTGGTGCAATATTTTGTAATTCTGATTGAAATGTGTTCTGTCTGGTCCCCATAGTTTAATTTAGAACAATTAAGGTTCAGAGTACATGAGCTTGCAAAGCACATTACAAACAATGGCTGCAGAATAAACTGCAAATCAATCCACACTAAATCACCCTGAAAATCCCTGCGAACACAACAAAGAGGTCTAGATTCACAGTCCTTCAATGCAATCTCCTCTGTCTTTGTAGCCATAAGTAGTTCAGCTTCTTCCTTTATCGAAAAATGTGATCAAATTATTTCAATTTGTTGGGGGTTTTTTGTTGTTTGTTACCTGAAATAAACAGTAAAGGATTATCCTATATGTGTTTATGCAAGCATGTCAAATCAAGCCGCAAGAGAGAAGCCGCTGCTGTGCTCTGTTCTCTGCTTTACCTTGCGATGTTTATTTCTAATGATTGCCTTGCTGCTTTTATACAGGATATAGATGAGCAGTGGGTACTAATATAATTAAACCTGATAAGAGGGTGTCCTGAATATCATGCACGTGCGTGCACAGCCTGTGTAATAGGGCTAGTACATGTCACACATCAACTTTCTATGATTTTTACATTACCTTTATTACACTGGCTGACACACACATTCTCTGCTTTTATGACAGTATCTTTTTATTAATACTGTACCTAAAATATTATTTTAAGTGGGGTGAAGTCAGGTGATAAAAAAAAAAAAGTTCCTCTGATCTCTGCAAAGCTCAGATTTTATTTCCTCTGTGTGCAGACTCTTAAGTCTCGGAAGCAGACAACAGTATGTGATGGTTTTTAGCAGATAGTCTCGTACAGCAGATTCCCATATTCGGATGAACAGGCAGGTGTGTGTAGCTTACATTGCAATCGTATGTGGCATTCAGAAAACTGTGGTTTGGTTGGGCTATGAAGAGAGTGAGCTGGGTGCCTCAACCCAGCACAGCCTCGTGCACGGTCTCCTTTTCAAACCCTGGACAATAACCTATTCCTCATAATCAAAGTTCAGTGAAGGGAAATGGCTTCCAGGAGAGCTCGGTAGCCTGGCCAGCCCCAGAGCAATCGCACTACGTGACAGAAGGCAAAGCAGGAGCTATCAGAATAATTGCCTCTGGAAATGACCACGAGGGAGGGCCTGATCCGAAACCCCCACCGGTCAATAAGAAGCTACTGCTGACGTGGGCTCTCATCATCAGTTGTTGTATAGGAAAGACTTTTTTCTAGGACATTGGCTCTGATTTGAATGTTCTTTGCACAGAGCAACAAACACAGATACCCAGCCACCGGACAGGGCAGGGGCTGATTTAAGGCAGTGATGAGACTGGCATGTGGCTGAATACATTCATCAGCACTTCACTAGGGCCCTCACCATCTCTGTGTGACCCCACAGGTCTCTCAATACTTACCTTAGTCACAGTAATATTAACACTACTGATACACAAAGAAGGCAGTAAGACAAAAAGATGATGACATTTTCCCACATGGCCATTCTGCTGCATCCCGCAGCACTGTGTGTGAGTAGCACTGTACTCCATTGTGGTCAGGGGAACATACAGCCTTTGTGCTGTCCTTGTAGACAATACAAAGCCCACCACATCGAGACAGCCATCTCCACAGAACAGATGCAGGGCTATGCATGCTGGGCCTGTCGGGTGTTCCCCATGACACCTCCCACCACTGGAGCACCCTAAAGAAAGTGCAGCTCTGAGCCCCAAAATGCCCTCAGCACATGTCAGTCACATCCCCATTGTGTTCAGCCCATTACAGGTTTTACATTTTCCAGCAAGGGCAATGTACAGCCTGGCTGAGGCCAATCAATACGCTCCAGGACCATTATCCTATAAAATGCCCACTTATTTAAAAAGGGGGTGGGGGGTACAGACCTTCAGATCTGATCCAGCTCTGTTAAAGTCAACAGCCAAACTTCCATTGATTTTCACGTGCAAAGAGTTGGCATGTGCTTTAAAATATTCACAACCTAGGAATAATAGCAACAAGCAGATACAGATGCGGCATCTTCAATCTATATACTATGGTCCGCATGATACTTCTATCATTAAAAATAAACAATCAACTGTTTGGGAGAAAACAAGTGTGCATAAGCAGTTGTGCACTGCAGAACTCCTCAAAGCATAGGCAATGATTATAAGGGCAAGTCATAAAACCTGGTAGGTGTTTTATTTGCATGTTCTCACACTGGTTTCTGAACCACTTCTTCCTTCCTCCTAGCTAGCCCTCTGCTCATCCCTGCTGTTGTGCTCATTAGTTTGGTTAAGCTGCGCTGCAGGATTCAGCTTGTTATTTTAAGTAAAATTATTGAATTAATCCGGGATTCCATAATTATGCCTTTTTGGGAGATAAACATATTTAATCTGAGTACAACAGTGTTTGTTCCTTAACCTGGAAGCCCTGGATTTTAAGTGGAGCCAACAGATGATTTTCAGAGAGGTATTAGCACAGCACTTCTATCTGCGGTGGTGTCTGTGTCATGCCCCTAATCCTGCACTGCCACTGTGCAGAAACAACAGGGAGTGCCGAACTTGTAAAGACCTTTAGGAATTAGGTAACTTCCTCCAGGGTACGAAGCTCTTCTGTCAAAGGTTCGCGGCATCTGTGGGGTTAGTGCTGATTTGTGAGGATTGCATTAACTGATTTTCACTGTCACGGTGCCACTGGATAAAAGACTTTCCTGATGAAAAAGTGCAGCCATTTTCATTTCAAACAAGGCACTGGTGTGGTTATTTTAGCCTTATGTTCACTGAAACAGCATGGATGAAAAGGAAGCGTAAGCATTCTCTTTTGTAGCCGTAGAGGTAATGGCTGGTAGCTCCTGGCAAGCCTGTCATTGGATGCTGGATCCGCAGGGATGGCTGCAGTGGGGCTTCCTCCCATGCGGGTCACATAGCTAAGCTGCTGGGCATTTCCCTGGGAGCTGCTCCCATGCAGTGGTGATGGGGGCAAGCTCCAGACAGAGGAAAAAAAATCACTCTTGTCCTCTGGAAAAGTTTCTAAAGATTTTTCTCGGTTTGGAGCCATGGGCACTCAGCTGCTCACTCCCTGGAGCTGCAGTCCGGGGCTGTCCTTACTCTGCAGCAGGGTTTGTGTGTTTTGTCTCCGTTCAGAAACATATCTGCTCCCTTTTGCTATTTCTCCTGTAAATGCAGTGGTGCGACAGCTTCATGGGGCCCCACTATGGAGGAAACATTTTTGTCTTAACAGCCGGTGACCCAGGAGGTTTATATATATGAGAGGACACTAACCTTTGGTCTAAATATTTCATCCTTGTTCTCAGCTCAGAGAGGGATTTTTATTTTCCTCTAAACATCTGTGATATACTTCTTGGCCATTTCAGAGTCCTTCACGTGTGGGACTTGAAGGGACACTTCCTTCTCTGTCAGTAGTATTTCAGAGGCTTTTATACAAGAAGTAACATCAGATGACTGTTCACTTGTGTCTTTTTTAATTACATCAGTCCTTGAACGAAGTGCACAGCCAGCGGGGCCCATCCGGCCTCCTAGGTGAGTGCCTTACTCTCTCAGTAAGATGGTCAGGCTCATGACTGCTCCTGCTGCCTCCAGGGACCTTTCCAAATTGCATTTCTCAACAGGAGGGGTGAAGAGCGATTTCTCTCCTGGCCTCCCCACAAGCTTTTCCTATAGAAGAGGAGTACAATTCAGTAGCCATGACACCCCTGTACACAAGCTTCTCAGGCAGAAGAGAAACCCAGGTCTCCCTCTGACTTAACCATGGGGTTTCTCTGGAAAAGAGGCATCACCTCTTCCCTCAGCTGTGAGAAAGGAAAGGAGACACGAGATAGCACAGGAGAGGCTGAGGGTTATGAAGGAAAGCACAGCAAATTGAAGAGCATCCCTTTCTTCGACCCCAAGAGGTGCCAACCTACTGAGCCTGGTCATGCCAGAGGAGCTTCTGGCAGCATGCAACTGTGGCCACTCAAACTTCGATCTCGAAAATGAAGCTTAAGCACCTCAGAAATCAAAATACAGTGAGGTAGTAATTCTGAGGATGGTATTTCTGAAGTAGGGAATCTGAATTTCACCTAAATCTCTTTTTTGGATTTAACTTTTGACAGCTTCTACGAGACATTACATAAAAATTCACTTTGTTGGATTTGACAGAATTTCCACATGATCTGAGAGTGCTGCTGTGTAGGAATGGACAGAAGCACTTGCTTAAAGCTTAACCAAATACACAGATGCTCCTTTGAGCTTGGGGGCCCAAAAATATATCTTGAAACTTTTCCTGGCCTTACCTGTATGAGCAGGAACAGAATGAGGGTCATCTCTTAATCTGTACTTTATCTACCCATTTTGGTCACTGTTTTCCTTCTCTTTCAAAGTCGCATTTTAACCAATCAATTAGAACATTCCCAAGACATTAGTGTATCCTGAGCAGGAAAGCCATGCCTGCCCATTGCCAAAAAAAAGCAAGAGGACAGGGCACAACGGCATCTAAGAGTGCATGTAAGAGTCCTGGCCAATGGTCTGTCCCTCTGGCCACCACCACAGTCTCACCAAGAGTGAGAGGTGCAGACTGGGGCTGCAGGGTCCCTCCCATGCCGGGGCTCAGAGTGGCAGGGCTGGCAGCTGCTGGGGCTGCTGCTGGGTAGAATGCTAATTTCATAAGGGATTTATTGGAAACAAGACTTCAGATTGAATTATGGTGTAATTATGAACTGGTTTTGTGTGTGCTACAAGACTGGGCAACTTGCCACTGGGCACAATCCGCTGTGCATCAAGCAACCACAGGAGAACCTGATGGCGCTGCCAGCCCTCCCCTCTCCCTCAATTAAACACTCCTCCTGACTGCCAGTTACATGAATTAAACTGGTTTAGCCTCATTTAAAATATCATAAGAGAAGAGCGACAGGCTGAAACCATCAAACACCCTCAGCTTTCAGCAGCCTTATTTCTGCAATGACCATATGCTTGTGCACAGTTGTCTTTCTCAGCTGATCTGATACAGAATTAATTGACACTCAGATTTTAGCTTTAACGTACCAGCTGTTAGCTGTAAAACAACAATCAGGGCCACTCTTTAATCAGAAAATGTACTAGCTACCTTAAGGGTCTAATTTTTTTGACAGCTATGAGTGATTGCTTATGCTTATATGATCCAGGCATGATTTTAGATGAAGTTGAAATACTGTTAAATGTGCTCCTTAGAAAGGCACATCCCCCTCTTTTCCTTTTTGGCCGGCTGATGTTTGGCAGTTGGCAGAGGGACAGACATGGAGTGAAAAGATAAAGGATGAGCTGCTGTGATGGTGGTGTGAGGCAAAGGATTGGATTTTCAGCCAGGGAAATCCGGCCGTGGTCCACACTGGTTCTGGCTCCTTCCAACAAGCGCCCTGAGTCTATGAATGTCTGGGAAACCTTGGACAGCTTCTCAGCTGGTATGATAGAGCACAAGTGATTTACCCCAGCTGGAAGAATGGGTTTGAATTTAGCAAATACATCTAACAAAGAGTGACTGCTCTTAAAAAGCGGTTGTGTCACAGGATGAACTAAGCTGCATGGGCATAAATTGGACGGGGAAGCCGGTTTTCACAATACTTGGACATCTCACAGGGACAACCAGCTTCTAAATTTGGGCACTTAAGTCTCAGCACATTTGCAAATATGATATTTCTTCTGTTCTTTTGGTTTTGCTGATCTTTCCTCCTGTTTAGAATTATATTTTTCTGTGCATTTTAATAAAATGAGTTAAATAATTAATGCCACAATCCAATAACTGATTATAGAATTTTTTCAGAATTGCATGTAGCACTGTTCACATACTAAATCTTTTTGATTAATGACTTTTAAAGAAGGCTTGTTACATCCATAATGTAAAAAAGTAGAGGGATGTAAGGCACTGAAGGAAAATTCTAAATGCCTTTAACGAACAGTAATTTATTTTATTTGATAAGCTTGATTCTTCATGTGTGTGTAGGAAACACTAACACAGAAGAAATATGCAAAGGAAACTGCAGATAGAAGCCTCATCTTCTGTACCCCCCTGAAATCTAGTTTATGTCCATAGGTGAATTGCTGCTGTGAAGCCACTGCAATTTGACTTTGTACAAAAAGGGTCATTGAACAGAAGGTCAGGCAGCTGGCCATTTCCATTTCAAAGATGCTATCAAAAGGGCAAGAGGCAGTTCATCCAGCAGCCCTTTAGCAAACAAGATTTTCTCCTTTCTCATTTATGATATTTTTTATGCTAAAATAGTTTATAGGCTACTGAGAAAAGGGCCCTGATTCATTTTCTTCGGAAGGAAAGTGGACTAAGTGGAGCTTGGAAAGGACTTTGGTTCAAAAAATCAGAGGAGTTTTTGAGTAATGAGGAGCCATTTGGTGTCCACTTATCAAGAGCCTGGCAGTAAGGCAATAAATCATTACGGGGACTCTCCGCTTCAGCTGAAGACAATTGGTAAAGGTAGCTCTTTTATTACAAATTATGGCTTATCGCCTCCTTAATGGCAGGCCTCAGCTTTATGAATACTTGAGCTTATTAATCAAGATAAACCAAACAAGTTTGGAAAACTTTAGGGCTCCTGCACGCCAACATGCCATCACGTAGGGAAGGCCACCGCCAGGTTTGCAGCACTGCCTGACAGCTGGAGGCTCCCAGTTGCTGACAGCTCAAATGATACTGGTTCTTCTGGGATTAGAGAATTGCCCCTCGCCAACGAGCAGCTAAAATTTGCCCATTACAGTGATTTAAAAACAGGCTGCTCCTCCTCCAGTATTTAAGTGCACTTGTGCAGTGGGACAGACCCAGCCAGAGGTTCTCACCAGCATCTTGCCCAGGCTGGTGACTCTTGTGAAAATGCCCCTGCTCAGTCGGTAGCTTAGTTGGTCATTTTAAGAAAACGAAACATATCTTGCTCTCAGGGAAAAAAAATGCTTAGAAAATGTAGGTGCCATATTTTACTCTACATACCATGCTGCTTGTTATCCCAGAGAGCTGTTACACTGCCTCTTCACAGGTTTTATTTCACAAATACAAGGAGGGAGAAGCCTGTCTTAGCAGTGTGCTCTGGAACAGAAACATCAGGCTGTTCGTGTGTCCCTGGCTCCACCATGCAACCTTTGGGAGGAGCAGGATGCAAATATTGAAATATCTGAAGGTCAAATAAAACAACCTTTCTGTAGAAATCAGTGTGAGAATTTGGGGCTTCACAAACCTGTTTTTTATCAATGGATAGAATGGAGGATCATTTATGGGGCAAATTGTGAAAGTGAGCCTGCACTGCAGACTCCTGACCCGTGCTTGTTCTTGTACATGCAAAATAACTGATAACAGCCCAAAGCTCTAGTGAATCTTTGGTCATCCTGCCAGCCATTGCCATGTCAGAGATAACTGAGTGAGCTCACAGCTTCCCCACTAGCACAAATATTTTCGGAGGCATATCAGTGTAAGTTCAAAATATATCATTGTAAAATGTTTATAAAACATTGAGTTGAAAATCTATTGATATATCCGTGCTGTACCAATACATCCTGATAATAAGAATGCTTCATCACAGCAGGTCAATATTTATTGGAGTAAATCAACCCCTTGCCAGTGTGGAAGTGAAGGTGTCCGTTACCTGAAATTGGAAGAGTTGTATATTCAATTATAAAAACTAACAAGTGAAGGCTTTAGCTACCATACAACAACATCATTCCGTTGACTTGTTGGAGCTGCATCAGATTGAATCAGGTAAGTCTGATCTTAAGAGCCCTCTTGTAATGTGTAGGGAACACGTGAGGCTCCATGGCCAGGGGCAGCATGCGAGGGGAAGATCCTCGTCCTTTGAGCACACCCCTCCCAGTGCTCTGTGACAGCTGCTGCCAGTGCATCCTGCTGCTGCTGGGATGGAAAACACTGCCCACATCCAGCAATGAGGTGCATCCCTCGGTGGAGGGTGGCTGAGAGCAGGGTTGTGGTAATGGAGGGCTGGCGATGGCTGCACGGAGAGAAATGAATAAATATTTTCTATTATCCCTCCATAGCTTTATCCCTGTTAACAATATTGATTGTGGAAAGTGAAGGTGAAGTATATGATTTTAAATACAGCTGTTGCGAGTCATAATTCAAATAAGAACATTTCAAACATGTCTGAAGCATGGCAGCAGCAATCAGCAGCATGGGGCCATGTGGAAATATGCTCACTAACAGTTGTCTGAAAAGCATAAGGCAAATTGCCAGCTAAATAAGAGCTGGAAGAACACCACAGCCCACTGTGTTTTCCAGAGTGGCCAGTGATGAGTTTTTCATTATGTCCTTTGAGGAAAGGAAAAGCATTTCCCAGCGGCTCGTTTCTCTCATGCTTCTGCCCCACAAGCCTGGCTGCCACTGCCTCCCAAGGCTGCGGAGAAGGGAACGCAGTGCCGGAGGCAGCACTGCT
>JBCJKH010054394.1:41635-73589 GCA_039877255.1 Loriculus beryllinus
CAGCAGCAGCAGCTGATGCTGCTATTGTTTCTTTGACAATAATACAGATTTTAGACTTACTAGTCACGGAGACATTTTTCTTCTTCTCTTCCTAGCGCAGAATAAGCTACTTTGACACCCGAGGGACAGGCTTAGGCACAGCTCTGCAGCAGGTTTGGTGCCGTGGCAGTGAACCTGTGACCCCTAGCTCTGCTGTGGACATGCAAGTAAATTCACAGGGACCAAAGGTAGCTCTGGGGCTCTGCATTTTCTGCTCATTGTCTCTGCTTCAGCATCACAGCCACACGTTGTGCCTTCAGACTTAGCTCAGTTTCCACTTGCCAGGAGGGGAATGAGGAAAAAGATCTGCAGATATAGCTAGACCTCAGAGTGCTGCTTCCCCCACCAGGGTGAAGAGCAGGGCTCCTCCGGGATTGTTCACAGCAATTATAAAATGAACCGTAAGAAAATCCTCTGGAGTAACTAACTCAGCAGCTTTGCATCTGCTTTGTAAGTGCTGAAAACTGCTCAGGTAATTCAGAGGGGCTTCCAGGCAGCCATAAATTGTGACTTGTTATGCTGAGGGTCGTGTTTGGCATTTAGGTAAACCACCAGCTCTACCAGATTTGAAGGTATTGAGGACATCAGACTGTCACATTTAAGGCATAATAATGTTTGTCCTTAGAGCTCAACCGTGGGTTTTATACCCATCAAAGTCTATGGGAGTTTTGTTGGCGGTGCCATGCTTATGTAAAAATACTACTGAAGAGGGAATCATTTTGAGGTTTTGTATTTTAAAAGTGTAAAACACAAAGACCTTCCTTTCTACAGAGCAATAACGTGTCAGAGATCCACGGACTTATAACCAAGCATCTATACCAAAAACCTGTAAAGGGAAAAGCTAACAAGAAGTTGTGAGAAAAGGTCAATGAAGCTGTACAAAAGGGTAAATATTCTGATGGTTTCCTCTCAAATGCATTGATATTAGGTTCAGAAAGAATTCTCCAGGTATGTCTGGTGCTCAGTTTTCCAAGTAAATACTGGTTATGTCTGTTTTTAATCCAATATAAGGCAACTGGCTGAAGGTCTGAGCAGTTTGTGAAATTTCACCTGAAATTTTCCATCCCTTTCAGTGTGAATTCATCCAGGCTGCAGAGCTGGAACAATTGCTATTTCATTGTATAAAACAAGAACATTAAACTTGACAGCAATTCCAGGGCATAAAATTTCAGCAAAGCTGTGGAAGTTGTAGAGCAGCTATCTTCGACCTTTGGTTCCTCATAAATGGCGAAAGAGATGTTTATCTGAAAGGGAGAAAGTATTGTGCTTCTGGAGGCGGCTGCTGCTTTTACTGACATGGCTGTGCTCCTCCAGCACACATCCAATAAGCTGGTATATTGAGTGGTGTTAAGGGTGGAAGGCACAATTTGAGGCAGAGATACCAAAATGGGTCTGCACCAAACCCTCTTGAGGGAGACTGGTAGAAAGGGCACCTTGATTAGGCATGTTAGTTGTACAAGCTATACTGAGGAATCAGCATGAGATGCCAAAAAGCGATCACCAAACAGGGCTGATGAGTGATTTGTGCTGAGTGAGTGTTGGTACTGAGCCAAAGGTCTAAGTGCTACTTGAGTCCTACTACAAAGACATGGTTTTAGGAGCCTTGTGGTGCTGGGCACAGAAAATGTTAAAGAAATACAAAGTACCAGAGACTTCCGATTGAGCTGGGGGTTGAGGCATGTCCAGATTTCACTGCAGGAGTAACAAAGGAATGCTTAAATCTGTGACATCCTCTGCAATCCGTTCTTTCTCCGCCCCCAGAGCTCAATAAGCCACTGATTATGTTTTGCTTGTGCCCATCAAGACTTCACCATATTCCATCCTGGTCTTCTCTGTTTTTGTTCTCCAAAAGTCATTCATTTTCCTGTTTGACTGCTAAGCATGTAAGCAGTTTTTCTCACTGACTGTTCTCAGGAAAGTGATGAAGCTGTGTTTGCGCTCGCAGCTTTGGAGCATCCCCCTGGTAGAAATACCTTTTTCTTGTGTGCTGCATGAGTGTCCCCTCAGTACACTGTGATCTCCAGTTGCTGGCAGAGGAGTGGCAAACCTATCACTGATGTTCTATGGGTATGTGATATATGTGATTTTAAAGCCCCACAGCTAGAGCCAGGCAACCTAATTGGAAAAGATTAATTGCAACAGTTTTGTTGCCTTTGCAAGCAGAGAGTGAGGAGAGACATATGTTATCCTATGGAACCCATGGCCAAGACAGACAATATGAAGCTGTAGCCTCAAAGTATCAGCAGAGTTTGATACTGGTAGAATTTGCTAAGCGTTCCCAGCTCCAGGTAGGCAACCTGACCTGCAGCCCATGATCGTGAGAGGTGTGTGCTGACAGGGGGGATGCTGCAGGGCAGCCAGACACCTCCATGGTCTTTGAAGAAGTACTCAGCCATGGCCAGGCCTCCCGCCAAGTTCCCTGCCCACACGCAACCGTGGCACTAAAAAGCGTAGCTCACAATCCCAAGGCCTGGGGAGGAGGTCCATGACCCCGCTGGGCTCAGAGCACCAACACACAGCAGCAGCACCCAGGAAAACCACTGCTTTGCAGGTCCTGGAGAGGCCATGATGCACCCATGCAATGGGAGCCCCTTGGCCAGCCCCACTGCTGCCTGGGGGCTAAGAGCACCTTCCTGCTGCACATCCCAGCCCCTCTCCTGGCTGGCTGATAGCAGAATGCAGTGATGATTCCAGCTCTTCATCTGCTAAGCCTGCAAAGCAAAGATAATCCCCTTCCCGCTTACACAGTGTTTGACCTGCCCAGTGCCCCAGGGGAATAAAGCAAGGGATGCGGGGCTGTGCAGGGCATGGGGGGTGGCTTTGTCACCTGAAGGGAGAAGGCAAGAGAATCTAGTTAGTGGAGTTAAGGCTGATTTTTGCCACTAGGCCTGCTTCAGAGGAGCTATAACCTGGTACCTCTTGTTTCTGCAAATTGTGTGAGCACTGAAACTGGTGAATTTGAAACTGTCCTAATGACACATCAAATATTTCACATGGTGCTAATGACAGATGTAATATCACAGTTAAATAATTGGCACTTTTAAAAGCACTATGTTATTTCAACTGTGTTCTTATGGTTCAGATATTCCTATGGAATAGTCATATTTTCTTCTGACACCTTTACAAGTTGGGTTCAAAATGTATCACTTCGAAATATGGTCAGATGCATTAAAATTATAATTAAAAAATTGCTTTTCACCCTGACATGAAAAATTTAAAGCTGGTACCAAGGAACAAAGTACTTTAACCTACTGGATAAAAGGAAAGCAATGTTTTATTTTAAAAATGAATTATTTTTCAGGAGTTTATTTTATAATGGTATAATGACATTTGTGGACCCTAAACCAGAAATATTAGTCCTCACAGTTAATTAGCTCTTAAAGGGAATTTTGCACTCCCACATTATGAGTTATAATTACCTGCTTCTGGGTTCACAGTGAGGACACTGGAGGGGAAGCAGCACCCCCAAAACCTGTGTGAAGGCCTTAGCAACAGCACTGAGGGACCCTCACCATTCTGCTGCTGCCAGAGGCCACTATGTCCCTTGAACCACCATAAGCTGCAGCAGTTCCTGCTCCTCATGCAGGATCCCTCCCTCTGGTTTCATGGTAACCTTTTCTGTAGAGGTACAGTCAGAACCATATAAAATGTGCAAAGTCAGGAGGTTTTTTTATTATCACCAGCTAAAAAAATAAGAAAGGGGATTTTGCTCTAAAAAGGTTGCACAAAAAGGTTAATTGTGAAGGGACTCAGTGTGCAAAATATGAGCTTCAGGAGCGGTTCTTCTACAGAGCCACGAAGTTACAGAAAGTGGGAGAGGATCAGGACTGACATGGTTCCAAAACCATAACCGTCAAACCTGTTTGAGCCAAATGGTCTTGAAGGGGAGAGACAGGCACAGCTCAGGGCATGTAGGAAGCCAGAAGAGGGTGCTACGATATCTAATTATCAAAGAACTTATTTAAATTGCTATTTAAATATCTCTGTGAAGCCCTCCATCTGTTGTGGACACAACCCATCCCCAACTGCTCCCAACTGGGCACCTGTCTTTATTCAGTTACCTCAGGGGTCAGTGTGACCCCAGTGGTGTGCACGTTACCGGGCTGATGTGATTTGGGTTGGAGACTGTGTCCAAGGAGAAGAAAATGCCAGATAAAGATACCATGCTGAGAGCTGCATCCTGTGTGGAAAACACCTCCCTGGGCCCCATCACTTCCCTTGTCACCACTGCCTGCTTTACATGAGTTGTGCCCTTGACTTCACCCGTGGTTTCGTCACTTGGAGGTAAGATTTAGGGGAACTGTTGCTTTGTTGCTCAATTTTTCATTGTCATGTACTGTTATCTCCAGGTAATCACTCCTTACACAAGCAGTGCAGTTGCAGGGATGCTGTGGTGTACCGGCCATAGTCTAGATGATATCAGAGATGGCAGCTTTGCATCTCATCCATTTTAACTTTCCTAAGTTGAACTTTCACCTGCCCAAGAGTGACATAAAATACACTCATAAGATTTACATTGTTCATTACTTCAGAAAGTGCCAAATACAGGTGGGTGGGACAAGCCCTATTGCAGATGGACAACTGCCAACCAGGAGGGTGCAGGAAAGGACAAACAGCCCTGATCCCAGTGGTAACATGACACAAAAGCAAAAGTCAGTATAAGTAGTTTCCGCAGGTGCAGGTTTCATATTTATTCTCCTTGGGACACTGCAGAAGTCCTGTTATATTGAGCATCCTGACTCTGCAGTCTATAAATAGGAATTCTGGAAATGAAAATAAGCACTGAATTAGCCCAATTGCTACTGCTGTTAGTAAGTAACTGTAAACTGCTAAGAGAGCAACTAGTGTTTTTAAAAGTATGAGGAGAGGCTACTGCTTCCTGTCCTCCGGAGCTTTGCCACACAGGCAGACAAAGGAAGTCAGGCACAAGATGTACCCTAATACTGCCTGCATACCAGAAGCCCCTGTATAGTAGTTACCAAGATGTCTAGAAGCGTCATAATTATTAAGAGCTGTCAGCATTTCCATTACAATCCCCTCTGTGCATGGAGTGAGCTGCAGATGCCTCAAGGCAGTGGGCTGGAGGCTGTGTGCAGACTGCGGGTGTGTGTCTCTGAGCTGCCCAGGGTTCTCCCTGGACACCCCAGTGTTCCTAATGCACCTGCACTGGGCAAGGAGGGAAATAGCTGTTCAACAATTGTGTTTTAATGATGCTCTCAGCTCTTGCAGACATTGAAACGAATCATAGCAAGGAAAGGCATTTCTAGAGGACAAAAGTATAATGTTTAGGATATCAAGCTAAATCTCAGGTGCTGGATCTGCGAGCTCAGACTGCTTCCTTCACACAAGCCAAGTGGCACTGTGCACAGTTTCCAAACAGAGCAGAGCTCAAAGCAGCAACGGAAGTTGATGGGAAATACTTTAAAAACTTTTATTTCTTTTCCTAATTTTTGCAAGGTTTTCCAGTTTAGGATTTGTAAGAGCAAATGTAAGAAACAAAACATGTGCAAAATTTTCCATGCTTTTTGTTAGAAAGTTTGATTATTGACCACATTAATACTTCATAGGAAAAAGATGTTGCCTAGTTCAGTCTCCCTGATCCCCTGACCTGGCACAAGATTCACAAGTCTTCCAAAGATGGAAATCATCTATTATCATTTTTTTGGAGATAATTCTAGTGGTGAAAAGGATTATTGGAACTTGGGACACTACACAGCGTTTTCTTGCAAATATTATATAAGCAAAAGAATGGAGATACAGGATGAAAATAGAATGGGTTTTCTTGTAGGACATCATGTTTCTATTCCTATTCTGTTATAGCTCACACTTGGACAAATATGATTTGATGCATACTACCTTATGAGTGTGGTATTTTAAGCCATATGTTAAAATAGACATAAAAAATACCTGAGTTCTTGTTCTTTTTCTGCTTGTTGCTCCTGTAAATCTAAATACAGCTTTTTCTCCATAGTAATTTACACTGATAGAAAAACAGGCGGTTTAAGAAAAAGGCTCAAGATATTCTAGGTGAATATGTGGCAAATAAGATGTTAGTGAAGCTAGGAAGTATGTTAAGTGCCATGGAGATATAAACAGAAACTGCAGGCCCTTTTTCTTTCTGGTCCATAGGGTAGACACAAATGTGGCATGGATCTATAGAGTCTCTCTTCAGCATTGCTCAGAGCATTGCACCATCAGCTCTCACATGCACCCCAGCAGGGATGTGCTGTCGTCTAAGGAGATCTGCTTTCATTATTTCACTAAGTCAAAAATTACCAGGAAAATCAGGAGCTGATAACCAAAAGGCATTAGTCTGAAATGACAATAACGCTAACCGGTTTAGAGAAGAAACAGATATTAGAAATCCCTTTCAGATTACCCAGGGAGAAAAGGTGGGGGCAGCTGTTTGTGTTTTGAAATGCCATGTTATTTTGGGGGGGGAATTGTTTGTTTGTCACTGGTGAATGACTGCCTCAGCAGAGTGACTTCACTTGTGAGCGCTATTTGCTGCGTCAGGATCTTGCTGGGGCTGTTCCTAGGCCATGGCTGGGACACAAGGACACAGCCACCCTGCTGTGTTTCCTGGTCTGAAACACCAGCCTGGGTTTGAGACCTGCTGGGTGCATGCGAGCAGATGTGAGGGCTATCTGTGCTTGTTTAGTGCCTGCTCTCTGCAGGCACTGCATGGGGAATTGAGAGGCAAAGACATCCTGCAAGTGTCCATTTCAGCTCAGCCTAATTGGCTGTGGCCTTTCAGTCAGGCACTTCATGAAGACACTTAGGAGTGTGCCTGCTGCTCTTCTGCATGGGCAAACTGGAGATGATTTGAGCCACAGGTTAAGAAGGGATGGGCCACCCCACTGCCATAATCAGCCCTCATCAATCACCACATTCAGCGTGGATGCGGAAAGGCTGAAGTGCAGCTAACAAGACTTTGTCAGTTAAAAGCTGGAACGGAGGGTATCACAAGTGTTAAAACACTCTAGTTACTATACGTGAAGGTAAAGCAATCTATATCCCAATCGCTGGAGTCATTTGAGGCACAGGGGCTTCTGATAAATGTGGATGGACAGATATGTAAAGATGATGCGTCATGAGCTCTGCTGATGAGTTTACAGCAGAAGCCTCTGAATTCACATCAAATGTGTCAAAGGGTGACAGAACTACATCACACAAACTCTGGCAGTTTAATTTGGTGTCAGCTATTAGTGTTGACTTTCAGCAGCTATTGCTGCTCAGTGTTTCTGCCAGCAAGGTGACATAGCCTCACAGATTGCTAAATTTCTTTGTTGTAAGAAATAGGGTTTGCTCACTGCAGAGTAGTCCTCTAATAGGGGAAATCCAGAAGGTCAGAAAACTATTTTACCAGGCTGCAGTACTCTATTTTGTGACCCAGACTTTTCATTACATTATTTTTAGTTAAGTACTTGATTGTGTCACTACATGGAGAAAATGTCTGTGTCTTGGGTGTTTTAATTATCCTTAGTTGCTTGGAAAGGTCTTATTCATGTTACGGGCTCAGCTCAGCAATGCTGGAATTTACCAGCTGCATTGGATGACTGTAAAAGTGTGGAAGGCTTTGAGAACTAAATTTTCCATTCAAAGTGTTTTTCATATCAAAGTGGTATTTTTTAATGTGTGTTGCTCATCAAACGCTTCCTTTGGAGATGGTTTGGGAGGCTGGCAATAGACCCAAAATGGAAACATTACAGCTTCCCCTTCTTCTATTCCTTCTTAGCTGTTGTTGCTGAGCTTTGCAAAGGATTGAAAGAAATTCATAAAGTGGAGTACAGTGGGATGAGTGGGAAAATGAAAGCTGCACTACTTGAGAACAGAAAACATTTTAGGGGAAATACATCCAAACCCAAAACATTTCAAAACATGTTATGTAAAATCATTTCCTTCATAGGATGGGAAGAAAGAACAGTTGTGTCTTTTAGAAAGACTTTAAATGGTTGGTATCCACTTGCAGTTCTTTAAAACTGCCCAGTGTGAGCACCCAAATGTGAAGGCAGAGGTACCCAGACCCCCTGCTCCAGGAGCCCCTGCAGGGCTCACAGTGAGGAGCATTGCTGCAGTGTTCCCAAAGCTAGAGATGAGAAAATACAGCTCCCGTTGCAATGAGATTGTTTAATACATACTCTCTATCATTCACCAGCCGAAGTTTAAGCAGCACATAAGCCACTTTGACACAGCAATACATCATTCAAAAACAAAACCTGTGCACTCTGCACGGGGCATGGGCGGATGGATAGCTCATCAGAGGGAGAGAGAGTCTTTCATCAGCTGCCTTTCACCGGGTGATGACAATAATCATTTCAACACAGAGTACACAACCTAGAGTGATGAAGGCAGCAGAACACATCTGGCCTGATCTCTTTAATACCGAATATTTTAAAAACCTGAGAACATTTGTCGGGGTGGTTCAACACAGCGCCTGAGCCATAGGAGAAAAGGTTACATTTATTAAAAGAGGAGCCAAGGAAAAGGAAGACAAACTGCCTGTGACAGAAAAGCGTGGATTGTGCTGCATCCAGCTCTGACCGTGCTAGTAACTTCACACTGGAGATGTCAGAAGGCCAAAACAATTTTACAGCTTTTAGCATCTGATCCAAACCCAACCAAAGTCAATGAAAAGCTCCCATGTATTTCAATAAGCTTTGGCTTGGTGCAAAGTAGTTACATCAACCAAGTGCTGTTCTACACAGCAATATTCAGTCCTTACATTGTGTTTGTCCTCAGGGCAGAGCAAAATGCTGTATAAAGGTGGTCAGCATCATTCCCACAGGTTACCAAGCAAGACATGGATGCAGAGCAGTGAACTTACTTGACCAAGGTCACCCAGGAGATTCAAGGAAAAGCCAGGAAAACTCTGAGACTTTAGGTAATGTTTAAGCGTGTTTGGGTTGGTTTCAGCCACAACACAAGCTGCCAGGTGTGGAGGAGGATTTTGACAAGTGCCATGTTATTTGAGTGTCACTCACAGGTCCAATACATGTGCAATCCCATATGACAGCTGCACATGGATACCTCCCAACAGAGCCTTGATGGACATTTTTGGTGTAGAGCTCAAGGACAGTTTGCTGCTTGTCCTCTCTGCTCAAATGGCACACATGAGAAGGAAGTACAGACATTGCCCAGCTTCTGTGGTAGCCAGTAAAGGATTTGGAGTACAGGAGGGAAGACTGCATGGTGGAACATAGGGGCATGAGCTTTCTCTGCTGTTCAGAGACTGATGTGCAGGAGAAAACAGCCCGTCACAAGCAAAAGATAGTTTCTTAGTGTCTGAAGAGAACTCGGTGGATGTGCACACATGCAGCTCCCTGGACACACTTTCTCTTTCATGTAGAGTACAAATAATGTCCCAAAGAAATCTGTTTGCATTCACGTTAAATGGCAACGGGTATAATTTAGGTTCTTGATGACCTTCTGGAAAAAAGGAGAACCTCAGCAAGTCTAGAGATGAAGCACTAAAATAGAGCAAAACATTGCCTTTGAGTTTTTCCAAGAATTTCTTCTCAGTGTCATCTATATACAAACCTGTTCTCTGCACTAGGAGGTTTTCATTTTCTGTATTTGACATAGAGCTTTTACTAAAAGTCCTCTGTTAAAAAGGCATAAAATCACAGTTACAGATGGATTAAAAATGAATTAGTGTATTAACATGCTAGTCAGAAAAAAAGGAGATGGAAAAGGGCATAATAAACAAGACAATATGAGGAAACAAAGCTAATTGCCAGCCTGGGAGAGCAGTGCAGCACATTTCTAGTAAGCTGTCTGTCTTAAACCCTCTGGATCAAAAAGTGATTAATCCTACAGACAAATGTAGCCTTGATGGTAGAGATACGCAAAATCCCCTAAACAGAGCGGTGCAGTGTTGTACTTGCCATTCTGAAGGCCTCAATTACAGGGTCTTTAACTCCAGCCTTTCCCATTATGTTCCCTGGCGTACCAGGGAGCCCCCTCCTCACAGTAGCCCAATCTCAGCCTCAAAAAAGATGCTCTTGGCAGTGCCTGATGCTGCTCAGCCAAGCTTTATCCCTCCCTCAGCAGTCCCCTTCCCTGCTCCAGCACTGAATGAGCCAGACAGCCAACACAGGGAAGAGCAGGCACCTCAGCATCCCCATCACCCCACATCTCCTGCAGTCCCACAAAGCCCAGCATCTCTGCGGCAGTCCTGGGAATCGCTGGCACAAAAGCCAGGAGGTGCATGGGCAGGGGCAGCAGCAGGGGTGTAACAACACACAGGCTGCTGCAGACACATCGGTTGTGCCTGTGCACGACCAGAGGCACGGACTGGGGGGCCAGCTTCTCATCAGCCTGTGAGAAAACCTAGCAGAGTGACCAGGACAAGGGAAGCAGCACAGGGGAGTTTCTATGGTGCTGTTTCAGCCTATAATCACAGAATTTTAACCATGTTTCTTGCAATAAAGGCCATGTGTCCGTAAGATGGGGACCAGGCAACACTTGCTGGCATGTGGGGATTTTGTCCTCTGGAAGGGACAGAGGCTGGCCCTAGCCACAGGCTGTGGGAAGGAATCCCCAGCGCTGCCCCAACTAGGGCATGGGAGCAGCACTTGGGAAGCCTGAACTGAGCAGGACTTCCTTTGCTGTGCTAGATCCTTTTTAGAGTCTCATGTTATCTTGTGCTCAGCTCTAACCATGCTAAGCAAAACTGTTTTCTTGAGCACTCTTCTGATCTCTTCCTTTAATATGATTATGTTCAAGGCTTCCTCTATAAACATTCTCTTTTTGTTTGTAGGTTTGCAAACTCCTTGTCTATATGAGCCAGCCAGCTGCCCTAGGCAGCCCTGCAGAGCCCACCCTGCCATTCCCTGGGGTAGCATCTGCCCTGAGCTGCGCCCTGCCTGTGCACAGGCTCCACCACCACTCTCCTGGCCAATGGACCTCTGCCTGGGAACACAGCCCAAAGGCAAATTACATCAGGTTAGACACAGCTCACTGAGAGCACTTCTTCTACAAAACACAGTATTGAAATGAAAACTATTTTAGATGTTTTTCAACTTTTTTGCACTTTTGCAAAATAATACCAACCCCCTGAAAAAGACACTTGAGGAATCAAAAGATCTCAGGTTAAATGTAGGTGAACGAAAAAACTTCTCAAATTATTTACTCATTTAAATGAATATCTACATTAGGAAGAAAGGTGATATTTCTGGAAAAGATCTTTTTTAAGAAGTAAAAGGTATTTCCCTCTTTAAAACATAAAGAGAACTTTTTGCTGTATCTGCTAGATTTTATAACTCAGCACCCAGTAATAAACCTTTTTAGTTTATTACACATTGCATTAAGTGAGTCCTTTTAGACTCATCAGTACACCACTGGTACAGTGCACTAAAAGGCTTTAGAAAACACATCACACTAAAAGTATGGGTGCTAGAGAATGCTCTGGGCATTATATGGCAGAACACAGGACTGAAAGTCTTTATCAAAGCCAGACATCCATTAGGTTGTTGCCTTGCCAAATGCCAGCCTCTTGGCTCTGACTCTGCCATTCAGCACCGAGTGGATGCTGCAGTGGCAGCTGCTGAGGAAGGTGCTTGCTGGTGGTTCCAGCCACCGCTCACAGTCAGTCTCAGTGCTAAAGAAGAGCTCGAAACAGACTTGCTAATACAGTGAGTGAAAACACAGGAAGGTGAGGGAACTCTAAGCAAGCACCTTCAATGACTGAAAAATTGGGATGCAAGTTACACGGCCGCGCTTGGGCCATTCAGAAACAGGTTTATTCCGAATCCGAGTTCAGGGGGCTTGAGCAAACACACCCAGAGCAAGCCGCATATATTGGCTGCTGAGGTAGGAGATAATTGGAGTGAAACAAATACACAGTTCAAATCTTTCATTCTGTTTACCAACCAAAACCAGAGTTCCTATGCTTATAAATAGGATCCTTGCTCTGTTCGGTGTGAGACCCTGAACTTTCCTACAGCACAGTGCTGTTTTACATCCCAAACACTGCTCATCTCTTGAACCAACCGGAAAAGACAGTGTTTCCCAGGGGAGGAGGGCAGGGAGTGAATACCTTCCTGACCCCTACAGTTGCTCATTTTATGCCGTGAAACATGAAATTTGATTACTCTTATCATTAGCTTAGCTCACATAGCTACAAATGTTATTAGTAGCCATAAAATTATCGAGGCCCTTTTAAAATCCATTTTTAAAGAGTGTGTGACATGTATTAGCAGATCTGAAATCCTGATTTCAAATACCCTCACTCGAACATCAGAAACGAAATGTCGAGCTAAGCAACAGTGACAGGGCTTGAGAAGCACTAATGAAGAGTGGTGCCATTGCCTAAGAGAAACATTACAGATTATTAACACATTAGCCCGCTAAAGCACTGTGCCAGCTGTAATAAGCAACCAATTTGGCATGCTAACTTAGATACACAGGACCATTCAGAAAATCTTCGTCCATTTTTTAACTCCCCGGTGGACAAACACATGGTGCAACCTGTTCCCATCTCTCTAATGCCCAGAAATCACTGCTTAGCTGTGCCGTAATTCCTGCGCACGGTTGGCACCTCACTGTTAATACTTTGACACCGATCTTTCCGATGCAAGGTCCAGTTCACAAATTGGCTACATATATTATCTGTGCATGGGAGTGTGGGAGGGATAAATCATATTCATTATTCACATTCATGAAATTCCAAACACATGGGAAGTACTGATGGTGTCCTTGGGGAACTAGAAACAGCTTGTCAGAGATATCCAAGTAAAAGGGGTGCAAAATCAATTATGAAAGGAGGTGTTTCCTGCTCTAACAAGCTAATTACTGTACATCAAGTCACAAAGGGAAAACTGATGCTTTTTATTTTTTTAATGGAGGTGCTGTCAGATTGAATCAACTTGGGAGGACGACTGAGTTTAATGTATTCCCTCAGCTGATGCTCTCTTTAACACATTTACATATGCAAACATGTTAATATTCCATTAGAACCCATGAAATAGGAGTGACAGGGCAGAACCTAACAAAACGGTTATGTGACCCTGCTCCTGCAGCTTATTTGCGTCATTTACATAGGCTGGTAACTCCAGCTCACACTGAGAGTGATTGGCTTGGGAGTCACTCCTGTGAAAGCAGGAGCATCTCAACAGGGAAATGACACATCCCCGCTGCTGGAAGGATCCATTTTAGGAGGCAAACCAAATGTATAAATTGCTAATGAACTATCCGTTCCTATCCAGCACAGCTAGCAAACTGCAGATGGTTGATTCCCCCTGGGATAAGAAATAGGTGAAGCGGGGGTATTTGTTAGATGGCTTTCAGGTTATTTGCCAGGAGCAAACAGCTATGTCATGCTGCCTTTTCTGCAGCAGGAATCAGAAAGAGGGGTATTTGCTGCCTGCCTCTCTCAGCCCCTCTCTCAGGCTGCACCCAGCAGGGCTCCCTGGCTTTCCTCAGGGCTCCTGCCCCACTGCTTGCCTATGATGAATATGGTGGTTATCTGCTTCCTTATATCCATTTCTCTAGCCTTTTCTGCCTTTCCTTACAGCCACACAAGCCTCCAGAAGCTAGCAGCCAGCAAAGGATCCCTGTGCACACGTCACATTGTGCAGTGATGCTCACCTGTGTTAGGGCTCGAAACACTAATGTTTCCACTTGCTGCTCTCTGAAAGACTAATTGTTTTCATGCAGCCATCTGCACCAGAGACCAGGTTACATCCTGCCTGCAACTATCTCATGTATGAGCATGTACCCAGAGAGCAGTGTACAGACGAAGGCTTGCTCCTTCTCGGGCATCCAGCTGCTTCCCCGGCATGATACTTTCCACAGCATCAGGGCTGGATGGCAGGGAAGGGATGCATTGCCTGACATGCCTAAGAGCCCTTACCTGCAGGGACCAGCCTGCTGGCAGCAATCACTGCCCTCAACACAGTGCCAGGGGCTGCAGAGACTACTGGACGGAGAAAAGGTCATGTCACCCCACGTGCCTACAGGACAGAATCAAACCCTGTCTTAGGTCTCGCTAACTCATCAGAGCAGGCTCAGCAGAAAGCACCTTCAGTGCTCTGGCTGGGCTCTCCTAAGCTGGTGACCAAACCCCCAGAGCCAAACCACTTCCAAGGGAAACACGCAGGCTGTGCCCTGTGCCTGCTGCAGCTCTGCTGGTCAGCATTTGCAGGCTCCAGCATGATGGCTGCACCCAGCTGTGTCAATCTGTTTCCACCTCTGAGCTGTCTCTAGCTGAAAGACAGATGACCTGTTATATATTTTCTTACCTTTTAACTATTCCCACATGATCGGAGTGTTTCTGGGATATAGATAATGGGTCCACTCTTGAAGTCTTTATCAGGGCCACATTGTCGCTCGTCCCTGCAACACCAGGTGTACATGGGAAGATTAGGAGGAACAATCAGATTCCCATTTGTTCATAGCAAAGGCAGGAAAAATTTCTATACTTAGAGGTGGTAACAGGCTGCTTTCCATTGTATTCAGTGGGCAAAACCTTGTTCTAAAAGAGCTGGAGCATCTCCCACTGAATACCTCTCACTTGCAGAGCAACCCAGGAGAGAAGGCTGCATTTTCCTGAAGGTGTTTCAGCTTGGATGCTGTCACACTGCTCCTTTGAAAAAGGAATGTAATCACGTTCCTTATTCAAGCAAAACTCCCAGCATAGCTCCATGTAAGTACAAAGGGAGTGAGGATTCAAAAGCTGCTTCAAGATCAGTCAAACATCTGTTTATTTGCCTGTTGTCTTCTCTCCTATTGAGTAAGCATGGGCAACGCTAGGGAAACCATGTCATTCTTAAGGTGGATTGATGTCCTTGAAGCTGTTCAACTCCTTCTTGAGGAAAATGCACAACCTGTGTCTTACACTCAGATGGATTCACTCACTTGTGGAATTTATCCCTTGATACTATTGCCTGACACAGGCTTTCCTTCACACACACATCTGCAGACAGCAATTTCCTATTATAGATGCTGCCTATCACCTCCATGTTCCTTTCTTCCCCTCACAAGGAATTCAGATGTAAGCACTTGAGAGCAAACTGGAATGGCCAAGGGTGTCTGGCCCCGGCTTGCCTGTGGTTTAGCACAGAGAAAGGCCTTGTGGAGAGGGCAGATTCCAGCCAGCACACTGTGACCCAGGCCAAAGGCTGCTGCACGACAGAGCCCTTTTCTCCAGGCTCCATTTGTTGAGTGCTCCCTGGCAGCCCTGGAAGAGATGTTATTGATGAGGGGCAGTCCCTGTAGGGAGTGGGGTGGCTGAAACCTCCAGAAATTCATCCCAGAGCAGCATGCGGGCTTCCAGGCAAATGGGAGCTGATGTTGCTGTGTGCACTGTGTAACAGGAAGCAGGAAAACAGAAAATGAAGGGGGTGTGAGCTGCTGGGTGCTTCAAACCCGCCTTGCCAGGGAATGCCCACTTGCTTCTCCGTGGCTGGGGCAGATGAGTTGGGTGTCTGGGAGTTCTCTGAAGAGCTGGAATGACCCCACACACTAAGGTGCACTCTCCAGTAAAGTGTCTCCTCAGTAAAGGAGAGAATGGAGAAGATGGAGACATCTGCTGGGAAGCTGTCAGGTTTATTAGACACATGCGGGTTTGGGGACGGCACAGCAAGAGGATCTCAAGGAATCTGAGCTCAAAGAAATGAAGGCAACTTCAAAAGGCACAAGCAGACCAGCAGAATTGCTTAACAACTGTATTTTTTTGCTAGCAATACAATTGAAAACACCTGAGAATCAAATAGGGATTCAACCTATCCCCCTGCCTGGAATTGCAGCTGCTATTGATACTGGGCGGTAGATCTTAGGAAAGCTCTGCGCACTCCTGACACTGGCCATTACAAGCGATCCCAGATGTGGAAGGATTTATGGGATCCCCACGCTTTCAAATATGTGCCTATATAAGACCGTGCTGATTCTAAAGCTGGACGGAGATCTGCTCAGCTCTCCTCCATGCCAGGGTGTTCCAGCAGTGGCACTGGCGGGCAGGGGCAGGGTGGGAGCAGCCTGGGGACCCTGGAGCTGTGGCAGCTCATGGAGTGCCCAAGGTGTCCACAAATGTGGACTGGGAAGAGCACTCCTTTATAAATGGTCTGTTGCAATCCATGTGCAATGGCTTAGCGTCTATCAGGAAACCTGGCGCAAACCACAGCTGCAATTAACAGTCCTCATGCAGGAGAACTCTGGTGACTTGAGCTACCTTCTCTCCATGGCACAGAGGAGGAGTGGGCACCCCTTTGTCATGTGCTGGGGGAGCCCGGGTGTTGGGGCAGTGCTGTAACCTGCTGGAGCTCCTACATCCCTCAACTCTCATCCAGGGATTCTACAGCAGAAATAGGGGGACTGAGGAATAGAAATAATATCTGTAGCCTTTGCAAAGCGAAAAAGCAACCTGGTCCACCTTCCACCCAGGACAGGCCCCTAATACCAGGGAAATAATTTGCCTTGACTCACGTAGGGGTGAGATCAGCCCCTTTATGCTGCCAGAATAAATGAGGGTGTTCACAGTGGTAAATACGAGAGAAGGCAGCTTTTTTTATGTGGTAAAAGGCAGGAGTGTATCTCCTCACTGTGTACTCCAGTGAGCATCACTGCAAACTGTAGCATCACTGCAAACTGTAGCATCACAAAAGGCAGGTCAATGTCACATAAACTCCTTGTTCTTTGTCTTTAACAAAAGAGTAGTCTTTAAAGTAAAGAAATTAAACCCTACCTGCTTGGAAAGCTGGGTGTGCAGCCATTTGGTAGGGATTGGGTTTGGACAGTGAATAAAGCAAAACTATGGCTGCCAGCTTGTATTCACACACATTTCTGAATTGCCTGTGATGTCTCAAAACTAATGATCGATATGTTGTCTGTCGTGGTAAACAGATATTTTTAAAAGATTCCTGCTTCATAGTCCACAGAAGAATTTGATTTCCATGCCTATTAAATAATGATAGATTTTATGACAGCAAATGTAAGATCTATCATGTGACTGGGATTAACTTTTGCTGATAATCCAATATCTGACCCTATAGCAAAGTAACTGGTGCTTCATATCTCTGGTGCTGCACCCACCCTGCTTTTGCAGCATGAGCTCAGGGCAGGTTTCAGGCTGGATCCTCCCTTCTCCTGGGACCTTACCAGGCTGCTGCCAGCTTGTCCCGAGCAAGAGAAAGTCAGTGAGCACAAAACTGCACCGACATCCCCTGTGTTTCTAAACAATTGAGGGGTGACAGCAGGAAGGAAGCCTCCCAGATTTGCAGGATCATTCCAAGATATCATTTCCTGTTCTTGTGTGTATCTTAATATAGGGATTGATGCCAGGTGCCTCTGTGTGCTCAGGTAAAGACAACCCACAGTTATTCCCATTCTCTTGACACACCTAGCACAACATGAGCTGTGAGCCCTGTCTGTGTGGTGGCACATGATGCCCACCCAAGCCAGCTACCAAAACACCAGGGCTCTCTTTCTTAGAGGAGAACTTCACTTTTTGCTAGCAGGTGAGAGCCACAGTCCGGATAAGGAACAGGTACCATAAGTGTCTCATTAACAAACTAACAGAGCTCAAAACTAGAGAAGCAGTTTTCCAAGATCCTCTGCTTTGGATAAGTGGCACAGATGCCACACAAATGCTTTAAAACTGCCAGATCAAGCCCCAGCTGAGCTGTTGGAAGCCCCCAGGCCCCTGTACCACTCTGAATCACATTTTCTTTTGCTTCTACAATCTCTAAGGTGAATAACTCGTAAAACTGTTACAGCCAAGGGTATCAAACAGCTGCTCAAGCCTTTCACAAAAACCAAAGCTCTGCAGTCACTAACAAATACTTGTGATGTGCTACCACACTGAAAGAGAAAACTGCTCCCTTTCAGCAGCAATCAGTAAGTATATCAAACAAGAAAATCTATCAAATGCTGATGTCGTGAGGGGTATATAATCTGTTGTCAAAATGAAGGCCATCGGGTTCTCTTGCCAGGTACCATCCCACAAGAATAATAAATGTTGTGGGCTTGCATGCGGCTGTTCCCCTCAAAAGAGAGTGAAAACTCATTCCTCAAGGGCTTGATCCCAAGTCAGGAATCTCTTCCTCTCTGAATATTGGAACCTGCTGCAGGCAGAGTAGCCCCAGTGTTGGGTGATGTGGCCACAGGCCCTCTCTGAGGTGGGGCACAGTGTTAGCTTCCTCCTAGCCAGAGCAGTGCTGCATCTCTGCCTTAGCTTAGCTTCTTAGCACACCCAAATGGAGGCAGCCACCAGGGAAGCCTCAGAAATGAGTCAGACATGACAAGACCCCCCCCTTTTAGATCCACTCAGTTCCCCTGAGGGAGGAAGGGGCAGGGAATAGGATGCTTAGAGTGCCCCAGCCACTTCTGGGGCAAACGTTTACTTTAGATTAAGTGGCATGTAAAGCAGAGAGAGGAGCGCTCTCTGGCTGGCTGCTAGGGTTGATAGTTAAATATTTATAATGTCCAAATTAGCATAGTGAAAGCTCAATTCATCAATTTGTTCTGGTCTGTTTGTAAGAAGAGGAGGGGGTGTCAGGCACCCGCAGGAGATGCAGCAGTGGGTGGGCAGGGCATGCGGGCTGCCTCCATCGCCAGCCCACATCCCAGCTCCTGCTCATGCTGAGACTTGTTGCCCTGGTCAGGACTTGTTACCCCTTGGTCAGGGTCGGGGGAGCGGCCAGCTACGGGGCAGGGCTGCAGGGATCCCTCCTCTCCCTTAGGCCCACCTGCCCGGGGGGCAGCCCCAGGCTGCCGGGGAGCAGCCTGGCCAGGGCAGGGGTTGGGGAGGGTGTGGGCTGCCCTGGAAGGGTTAAGGCTTTTCAGGCCAAAATCCCCCAACAGAAGGCAAGGGTCAGTCACGGATCTGAAATCTAAGTGCTAATGACTGATGCCCTTCACCCCTCTGCTGCCTCCAAAGGCGAGTGCCCTGGATGAGCCGGGGCCGGAGAGCATTTAACATTTGAACTTCTTCTCGTCTGCGAGGCAGCAGGCCGTTGTGTGCGGGGTCGCTGACCCCCAGCCCCGCTCCCCACAGCCCCTCAGCTGCCTCCCAGCCCTAATTGAATGACAGATGGTCAGCGGCAGGGAGAGGGCAGGAGCAGGTCCCCAGCCCCCGGCGCTCCTGCCCGCACACCCCCAGGCTGCCCAGCACTGCTCCCCACAGCAGCAGGGAGCTGGGGCAGGGCTGGAGTTGGGTGCTGAACGGGGGGCACCCCGGGGCCAGCCCGACCCCAGCACCTCTCTAGTCCTTGTTCATCCCTCTGTCGCACCACAAAACGTCACCCAATTCATGGATACCTGATGGGTACAGAGTGACCAAGGCTTTCGCTGCTCCTGGCAGTGCCAGGGCCGGGGAAGGAGGAGAGCTGCACTGAGTTTCTGGGCCTCCATAAGGACGTGGGTAACCGCAGGGAGCCTGGGCAGGGGTGGCAGCGCTGTGGACAGCCCCTTCCCCTGCCTGCACCCCAAGGGCTGCCCTCTCCCCCCGTGCCTCAATCTCCAGCCACATCCTGCCCTGGGTGGAGGATGCCACAGGTGACAAGAGGGGCCTTACTGCAACCGCAAAGGGGACTGAGGAAAGGGCTCTCGGTGGGGCCAAATCTTGCCCCTGCCTTCTGCCCACAGCCCCTCCGGCTTCCATTAAGACAGAGCTGGGGGCCCGGGTGGACCCTTCGGGTGCAGGGGCTGTGCTGCCCGGCTGCCGAGCACACCCCCTTTGCCCCCACTGCAGCCCTCTGTCCCTTTAACAGAGAGCCGTGATTCCCACAATTACTGGGATTACAAGGAAAGGATTATTGATTTGCAGCCTGCACTGTGTGATCAGCGCCCGGGCTGCCCCCCCGGCCCACCTCTCCTACTGTAAGCACGAAACCATTTATAAATGTTTTATTTCACTGATCGCCTCACCCTTGCTGCATAATAATAACCCCAGCAGCATGGCGATATATTCTCTCTACTCCCCCTTTCCCCATGCCCGCAGCCTGCAAAAGGCACCAACGTGATGTGCAGCAGCCCCTGATTTGTGTGTATGTTTTAATTACCGCCGGAAAAACCTGTACACAAGCATAAAAAAGGGTGAGGGAAAGGGAGAGCAGGCCCAGACTGCGGAGGCAATGGCAGCCTAATGCACCGCTGGCTGACAGCGACTTCCGCTCAGGCACCTTCTCCAGATCGAACCCTTCGATTGTAACTGAAACAATTTGCATACTGATTCCTCTCATAGCCTCCCGATCCATAACCAGGCAGGCAGCTATTCAAATGCAAGTAGCATCCCTAAATGCAAGGCTAGGCTGACCAAAATGCGCTGTCCAACAAGCAGGAGGAGAAGAAAAAACCCCTTGATTGTTATTTCTATTTTTGTTCCTTTTAACCTTTAAAAGATGTAGCTGGAAGCTGTTTGTTTATGGCTGGGGATGTAAGGGAGAGAATTGATCCTGGACTGGACTTAAAGATGGAGCAAAATGGGGCGCTGGAGAGATTTTTCGTTGAGCTTTTTTTTCTTCCTTTTTTTTCCTATTTTTGTTTTTACCTAAGCCACAAACTGAGGCTCTTTGAGGGAGAAAGAGGGTTTATCCCCTCTCCCACCCCCTTTCTCCACCAAAACCATCTCTGCTCCTGCAGACCCAGGGAATACACAAACTGCTGCCTCTGCCTCTGGTCCATGTTGGGCTGATGAAGAACGGGTAATTCTGGCTGTAAATTCTTGCGTTTAAGTTGGTACAATAAAAGATCTCTCCCACACCTTGTGAGGGTTCGGTGCTTTATTTTTTGACGGGACTGGCGTGGCAGCCGCGGCGGTTGCATTTTTTTCTTCTTCTTTTTCTTCTTCTCGTTCTCACTTGAATTGATGCAGGTACAAAATTTTTTTGTTTGTTATTTTGATTTTTCTCCTCCCAGGGGGCAAATCTAGAGGCGACCCCGCATCGGATGCCCGTCCCGGCGGCGTGCGGCGGACGGCGGGGTAAGCGTGCCCAGCGGGGCACGGGGCGAGCGGGGCGGGGCGCAGCGGCCGCGGGCGCGCAGCAGCTGCGGGGGGCGGCGGAGCGGGCACCTCCGGGTGCCCTCGGCGCTCTCAGCCTGCCACGCACCCGCGGAGATGGTTGCGCGCAGGAGGGACCTTGGGGGGGGGGGGGGGGGAAGCCCCGTCCGGTGACCTCCGCGCCCGCGGAGCCGCGGCCGCTGCTCGGGGCCGGGCCAGGCGCGGGGCCGGCACATTTGCCGTGCGCACCTCCAGCCCCGTGGCAGCCTCCGCACCCGCTCAGCAGCAGCGCAGCCCGGCGCACGCTGAGGCCGCTGCCCGCCGGCGCGGCCGAGGCGAGAGCGGCCCCGGAGCTCCACCAGCCTCCATGTTTGGGGCTGCTCCTGGCGAATTTCACCGCCAACATCCCTAGAATCGATCCCGATAATTTTCTGCTAACAAGGGCCCCGCTTTTGTTCCCGTTGGGGCGCGGAGCGGTACTGCTGCCGTTGAGGACCGGGGATCGATTGCGGGCCGGTTTCTCTGCATGTTCGTGCGCGATGGAGACCAGGCGCACGAATGCCTGAGTGTGTGTCCGCCGTGTCGCTGTGCGCAGTAAATGACTGGGATACGCGGGTATTTTGTTATTTAGCCACTGCTAAGGGAAAGCTTTCACGGTGCTGTGGAGCTGTGAAGCTGGCTCCTCGCCTCTCTAAAATCCCCATTTCTCCTGGGCCGCGACCCGTTCTTTGACCTTTGGAGACCCCCGAAGATAGCGGAGTTTTCCTTTCGAAGCAGCAATAAAGCGGCCCGGGGAGGGGGGGAGTGGGGAGGGCGGCCCTCACCTGAGTGCGGGGCTGCGGGAGCCCCGGGCGGGCACAAGGCTGAGACCCGGTCACACGCGTCCAGTTTGGTTTCATTTGAGGACATTTGGTGGTTGTAGATCTTTCCCTGGTTTGTTGCATCACCACAGCTCGTCCCTTAAAACAGTAATTCAAGATGTAAGTAAAAGTGTTTTCATTTTTATTGATCCTGCTAACATCTTTCATTACCCAACACGTAACCACAACAAATGATTGTTCATTTGATACGGAGAGTTTTATCGACGCTCTTCCCGGTCGGGGCGCGAATCCTAAATCCCGGCGGTGCTGGGAGCGGAGAGGCGCGGAGCTGCGCGGCTGCGCAGTGGGGCGGGCTCTGCCGGGGCCCCTCCGGCCCGATGCCTCAGTGGGGCCGGGACCGCCTCCCCCAGCACTTCCCCCTCCGAAAACCGGGGAGGACCCCCCGGGGGTTGGGGTCAGCGCACACCCCTCTTGTACCGGGCCCGACGGGACGCACAGGGCCCGGCCTGGAGGTGCTCGCGGACGGAAAGCGCTCGCCCTTTTCCGTCCTTGCCCGCAGATCCTGTTCCTGCCATCGAAACCCAACAAGTAGCGGGAGGAGAAACGGCCGCGCAGCCGGTCCCGCAACGGCCGCCCTGGGAGCGCAGCAAAGCCAGGCTGTCCTCTCGCCCCCCAAAGCCAGGCTGTCCTCTCGCCCCCCAAAGCCAGGCTGTCCTCTCTCCCCGCAAAGCCAGGCTGTCCTCTCTCCCCGCAAAGCCAGGCTGTCCTCTCTCCCCGCAAAGCCAGGCTGTCCTCTCGCCCGCTTTTTATTTCCTCCCTTTATTAAACACGCTACATATATAAAGTGTTTTCTAAAAGGGCATCTTGTTTAAAAACAAAACCAAATACAAACAGAAATCTACAAACGTGGGTTAATCGGGGATACCGGGCGATTGGAAACAGCAGGTCCCGTTTCATTTACACGCTTCCTTCAAGTTAACTAATGACATGAAAGGTTTTTCAGCCGTCAAACAAATGCTACTATTTTAACTCTCTTTGAGAATATTATTGTTTCTTTTACTACTAGAAGGGAAGGCAAGTTTATGAGGGAAAGGCTCGAAGAACTGGTTTCGATGCAGGAGACCTACGGTGAAATTAAACTAGGTGGATTCTTTATTAAATGATTTTCGGTCTTCTGTTGCTTTATGAAAATAAAAGGCAGCACTTTGTCATTTTTAACAATGTAAGTAGCCAATAAATCTAATTTTCACATTGATTTCTGTAGGAAGTAAGTGATCTGCTGTGAATTGTTTTTGGAAACAAGTGCGACTTTCTCCTGGCAGAAGCTGTTTTTAGAAATAATAATTACAAAAATATTTTTAAATATAGTGTTTAAAGGCAGCAGCTTTTTAAGCATTAGAAAAATTCTCTACGAGCTTGAAGCGTATCTGAGAAGGGATCTAGACAAAGAGTTTTATAAACCGCGTTACGACGGGCACAGCAGAGCGTTGTACGGGAAGTGTCTATTGCGAATGGATTGCGGAGGGAGCCGCTGACGGAGCCCTCTGCCAGAAAAAGGGAAAGAAAACGGTGAGCGACTGTATTCGCTCGTGCATGTAACTAATAGAGACCTCAGCTCAGCGAGCAGCCCTGCCTGATCGGAGCGTGCTCCGGCCTGAATTGATACTGCAGGGCACACGCTGCCTGCAGCCTGCCCTTCGCAGCAGAGCCTCATCCGGAGCCTGCGGGGCTCGGCCGCACCTTTCCTGAACGACAGAGCGCACGGCGAGCGCTGGCCGAGGCTCTGTTGGTCCCGCCGGGGATTCCGCGCTCGGCTGGTCCCGCACGGCTCGGCGCTGGGCTGGTTTCGGGGGTTCCACGCGTGTCCGTAGGGGTAGAGGAGAGAGATGGGCCACGGGTCCCGACGTCTGGTCCTGCCCCACGGCACACGCTCCGCGGGCAAGAAGGCCCGGCCCGTCCCCGCGCGTCCGGGGCACGCCGTGAGCGGCTGCTGCAGACCTCATGAGCTGCCCCTGCCACCCGTAACGGTGCCCGGTACCGGGAGCTGGCGGCGGGCTCCGGGAGCGGGCCCTGCGCACCCCGCGGCGGGGCCCTCCGGGTTTCCCGGGGCATCCTCGCAGGACCCGAAGCACCGGGCCGAGGACCGCGTGGGTCACGCGTGGATCACACGCACCCTGGGGGCTGGGGAGCAGCGCCGGTCCGGTCCCGACCTGCATCCGAGCAGGCGGCGGCGCAGAGTTCAAACGCATCAAACTCTCAGAAGTCATTTACTCGGTTTCATAAATAACGTCCTTATTATCTCCAGTCACCGTAATTCATGCTCCCGTCCGCTTGATTGCGGGGTTTCAGCAGATAAAAAGTTTATAAGTTGGTCGGGTTCTTGTTTTCCTTTTTCCATCATTAACATCATTAATATAAGCTATCAATAACCCTGTCGTTTGGAGCATAGCTTCACAGTATTGATCTGCGCAGCTATTCATCTCTGCCATGGAAGACACGGAATAATTTTCGCATTACAGTAGCTTGGATTTGCTTTTAATTCATATTTAAAGCTGCAACTGGCTCTGTGGAGCTCTCTGCGAAAGACTAGAGGCGCCTAATTAATAATAAGTTAGAAACGAAGGAAGGCACCAGCGGATAAATAATTAATACAGACATCTCTGTCTCTTTGAATATTGCTACTTTAAAAATTTAGACTTACCAGGGCCATACTGTAAGTCTGCAAGTTATATTGAGGAGGTGATTTAAGAAAGCTATTTTTTTTTTCCTGAAATACGATGCTAAATTATTTACGGTGTTTTGCAATCTTCCCTAAGTTCCTTCATTAACAAGCGCTGCGGTTTGCTCCGGGGGGTGCGAGAGAGCGCGGCTGCAAGACGGACCGAGGGGGCTCGGCCGGGGGGCGTCCGGACGGGAAGCGAGGGGAGCTCCGGGCCCGAGGGCTGCGGGGAGAGCCGGGACCACCCCCACCTCCCCGGGCAGGCACCCGCCGTGCCTCCCGCCGCGCCGCAGGCTGCCCTGAAAGGCCGGTCCTGCCCCGCCGGCCCCGGCCGTGCGGCCCCTTTCTGTGCCTGCCCCCGACAGATGTGTGTGTTTTTGTCGCCAAGCAAGTTTCCAAGAAGCTCGACAGGGGAAAGTCTGGAAAAGTTAATCCCCCCCGGCAGCTGTTGGCTTCGGGAGCCTTCGAGCGTCACCTTTGACACGCTCCCCGTGCGGGGGGACCCGATGCCGCAAGCTGTCACCGCGCAGGAGGCGCGGAGAGCCGCGCAGGGCGGGAGCAGAGTAATTAAAACAAATAATGAGAACTGGGGGAGAAAAAGGGAAATAATAATAATAATAATAATAATAGTAGTAGTAGTAGGGTACTGTCCGGTCCGGGCAGTGATCGCTGTGTCCCTGGCTGGGCCGACCGGTCCTGGTGGGCCTCGGTGCCCGGCGGTGTTCGCTGGCGTCAGGTGGGAGATTACGGCCGTTTCATGGTGTCATTATCTCGGATTTAAAAGGCACACACACGCAACGCAATTCAAACAAGCAAAGTTGCGTTTTAAGTCCGCTCCGAGTATCTGCTGATCAAATAAAGACTTAAGGGCGGTAACGATTATTCTGTTAAATATATGGTACTTGACTGCACAAGCAGTAATTGATTACCGCACCGAAATTATCTCTCTCCGGCGCTCCCCCCTCCACCGGCAGGGCCGGGGGCTCCGCGGAGGAACCGTACTGGTCCACGTAAAGGACAGCCCGCGCCGGACACCCCGACGGCTGGAGCCGGGACGCTGGCCCGGTCTCACCTCCCAGGTCCCGGGCCCCTGTAAGCCCACCGGGGAGACTCGGGGCACCCTGCAGCCGAGACGGGCCCGGGCACCGCCGGAGAACGCGGCACCGTCCGAACAGTGCCCAAGCGCTGCCCTCCGCGCCGCGGCTGTTGCGCACCACGGCCACTTCGTCGTGAGGATCCCCCCGAAGAAAAACGGGGAGAAATAGTTTTGAAAGCACAGAGGAGTGTGGGAGCGGAGAGGCGGGTGCGGGTCTGGGGTTAGGAACCGGACCCCGGCAGAGGCCGGAGTGTCTCGGGACCAGCTATAACTGTTTGTGGATGGGTCTGAGCTCACCGCTTGAAGAAAAATTTGATGCTGTACTTTCCTACAAACTCGAGGGAGTAACTTCCGAACACCCGCGGAGGTGCTCGCTTTGGTAACCAATCGCTAAACGCGTGGAGATGAAACATTTAAAATTAAACTGTAAATTGTATACAGATACTGATGAAGAAGAAGCTGGCAACGTTTCGATTAGATCCGTGACATCACCTCGCTTTGGCCTGGGAAACAATCACAGCCGTTCACTTTGGTCACGAAAGCTCTCGATAATTTTGTTTTATTTTATCCTAAACATTTCCTGAGATCATTGATTAGGTTTCGGGTCTATTTTTCCTTCTCTCGCAGTTACGCCTCTCCTTGTATGTTCCTCTCTGTAAGAAATTGCTAGTCTGTTAACGGTAACATTACAAAAATTCAGAGAGATGTGGAAGCGCTTAGGAACGGGCAGTGCTGGAGAGACCGGAACTGAGCGGGATCTGTGTATGTGGGGTTTAGCGCAAAATAATATACAGAGGAGCTTCGTGCACCCGGGGGCAGTGATCGGAGGTGAGTAACAGATGTTTCTCGGACCTGTGGGTCAATGGCACTGAATTCTTACAAATCCTCGTGTGTGTGTGTGTTAATTGTAGGAAATGAATAAACCCGCTTTGGAAATTCTGAATTTATAGGAGAAAAAAGCTCATGATACAGGCTTAGCAGGTACTTGTCGTGAGTCTAAAAGTTTCCTGCGAGCCTGCCCGGCGTTTGGGGCTGGTTTTAGCTCACCGATCGCACACACACTGTCACAGACTGCACTTGCAGACACGCACATGGCCGGTCCCAGGCAGCAGCCCCCAAGTCGGGCACCCAGGGCACGGTGCCCTGAGCACCCCCCGGGGGACCCCTACGTTCCACAGTGCCTGGGCGAGAGGAGGGCGGCGGGTGTCCGGTGCGGGGAGGCCGGTCCCATGCCCGCACCCTGCGGGGTCACCTCTTTCCCTCAGGTGCTTGTTGGGGGCTGCCAGCGCTGGATCGGGGCCGGGCCTGGCTTTGCCTGCGGGACTCCTGGCCGAGGCTTCTCCGCGCCTCCCGCTTCGGTCGCTGCCGCGGTGCTTCGGGTTCAAAGTGTGGAGCGAGGGGTCTGGCGGAGCGAGTGCGGGAGCGGGTGCCCACATGGGATAGCAGCAGTGCAGTGCCCTCGCCCCCAGGGAAACCTCCAGGAGCCTTGGCCATATAGCTGGGGCAACGGCTCCAAGGGAAGTAACCCCAGGGTTCAATTTCGGCTCTCTCCCAGGGTGACTCCTGCCTGAGGACCGGCTCCAATCCCTACTACTGTGGTCTGCATTCCCCTCGGGGTCGGTGCCCCGCTGCAGCAGTCTCCTGGTTCTCACCGGGGAAGGGGCCTAGGCTCTTTTTGCAGGTGCCATCCCCCCGTTACAGACCTCGGTTCACACCGGGTAGCGGCGGAGCGGGGCTGTGTGCATTTACTTGGCATCCCGCCTGCGGGGCTTTGCCGGGGCAGGTGCTCCAGCCGTCCTACACTCCATAAAAAAGACACCCGGTCCCCAGGGTGAGCCCCACCTCCGCGGGGACCTGTTTGCCGTTCCAGGGCCTCTCCGGAACGAGGGTCCCGGGCGGCTGCGCGGGTACCCAGGAGCTCCCTCGGGCCCCGACGGCGAAGCGGGGGGAGCGGCGGTGGCAGGGGCGGCCTTTGTGCACGGCCGGTCCGGTGCCTCCCGGCTGCGGCCCCGCGGATCTCCCGCGGCGTGCCCCGTCCCTCCCGCCGCTCGGCGCCGCGGACGCGCGGCACTCTGCCCGGCGTGGTTCGTTATTGTTAATGGGCGAACAATAGGCACATCTGCCCTTTCTTCCAGCATAAAGGCACCTTAGCTAACGAGGGGGGCCTGGCGGGTGCGCTCGCTTTTTCTTTCTCCTCCTCCTCCTTTTCTTTCTTTTGGGGGAAAAAATAAAAGAAAACCAGCGGCATGTCCGGCTGCCGGGAGCCTCGGGGCATATGCTCTCCTTCGGCCGCCGGGCACGGCCCCCGGCGGGGGCTGAAGGGGGAGGTCCCCGCATCGCATCGACTGGTCCAGCGGGATCTTGGAGAGGGACATACGGGACAAGAGCTTTGGGGGTGCAAGCGGCAACTGAAGCTAGGGGAGTACCCAGCTGGACCCAGTACACAGCCCTGTGGGGCTCCCAGCGCTCCTTCCCAGGACGGGTAACGGGAAGTTTCCCGGTAGGACAGCGCAGAGAAGCGGTCCCGGGGCTGGCGTGCATGCGGGAACCAGCGGGACACTGGGGGGAACACAGAAAGGACGTAGGGATGGCACAGCCCGCGGGCTCCCGGGGCAGTGCGTCTCACCCCCCGGAAGCTCACTGCGAGGTGAGGGCGAGGAGGCTCCGCGCTCACGGAAAACGCGGAGTCACCGAGGGGGCGGAGCGGGGCGGGAAGCCCCAATACCCGGGAGCCGCCGGCCCGGGGAAGGCGGAGTGCGGGAGGGTTCGTCCCTTTGTGCCCGGCAGTGAGGCGGAGGGAGGGCGCTAGGACCCGGGGCGGCGGCGCAGGACACCACCGACTCTGGCCGCCGCCGCGAGGGGCTCGCCTCCTTAATAGGGGTGGTGACGTCACGAGGAGGCGTGGCCGGAGCGGGCGGGGCGGGGCGGGGGCGCCGTGCGCATGCGCCGTCGTGGCGGCCGCGGCGCTGCAGCAGCCGAGCCGCTGCCCGGGCGGCGGAGCGCAGAGAGAGCCATGGCTCGGGAGGGCGAGCGGCGCGGCAGGCTCCCGCCGCGGCGGAGGGGCCCGGCCTGACCGAGCGGGGCCAGAGCACCGGCCCGGCGGCGTCACCCGGCAGCGGGGAAAGCAACGAATAAAGACAGAGCCGAGAAAAAGGGAAAAAGGGAAAATAAAAGAGAAGGAAGATCCCGCAGCCCCGCGGCAGCAGCAGCAGCACCGCCGCCGCCAGCCCGCAGCGCCCGCCCGCCGCCCCGCGGGAGGAACCGGCCCGCGGCCGCCGCGAACAGCCCCGGGACGCCCCGCTGCCCACCAGATAGATGTGCGGTCCGGCCGCCCGCCTGGCCGACGATGAACGCGCAGCTGGCGATGGAGAACATCGGCGACCTGCACGGGGTGAGCCATGAGCCGGTGCCCGCGGCTGCCGACCTGATGAGCGGCAGCCCCCACCACCGGAGCGCCGTGGCCCACCGCGGCAGCCACCTGCCCGCACACCCGCGCTCCATGGGCATGGCGTCCATCCTCGACGGCGGCGACTACCACCACCACCACCGGCCGCCCGACCACGCGCTGACGGGCCCCCTGCACCCCACCATGACCATGGCCTGCGAGACCCCCCCCGGCATGAGCATGAGCAGCACCTACACCACGCTCACCCCGCTGCAGCCTCTACCTCCCATCTCGACGGTCTCGGACAAGTTCCCTCACCACCACCATCACCATCACCATCACCACCACCCCCACCAGCGGATACCGGGCAACGTGAGCGGCAGCTTCACGCTCATGCGGGACGAGAGGGGTCTGGCGTCTATGAACAATCTCTACACCCCTTACCATAAGGATGTTACCGGCATGGGGCAGAGCCTCTCTCCGTTGTCTGGATCGGGCCTGGGGAGCATCCACAACTCCCAGCAAGGGCTGCCCCACTACGCTCACCCCAGTGCCACCATGCCCGCCGAGAAAATGCTCACCCCAAACGGATTTGAAGCCCACCACCCTGCCATGTTGGCCAGGCATGGCGACCAACACCTCACCCCCACCTCCGCTGGCATGGTGCCTATCAACGGGATCCCACACCACCCCCACGCCCACTTGAATGCCCAGAGCCACGGGCAGATCCTTGGCTCTGCCAGGGAGCAAAACCCTTCTGTAACTGGTTCGCAGGTCAACAGTGGAAGTAATTCAGGGCAAATGGAAGAAATCAATACCAAAGAAGTAGCTCAGAGGATCACCACCGAGCTCAAGCGGTACAGCATCCCCCAGGCTATCTTCGCCCAGAGGGTGCTGTGCCGCTCTCAAGGGACCCTCTCAGACCTGCTGAGGAACCCCAAGCCCTGGAGCAAGCTCAAATCCGGCCGGGAGACCTTCCGCAGGATGTGGAAGTGGCTCCAGGAGCCGGAGTTTCAGCGAATGTCTGCTCTGCGGCTGGCAGGTGAGCCCGCTGCGGGGCGGGGGGTGCACGGTGGCGACGGGGCTGGGGCCCCGGGCCTGGGCAGCCCGCCCCGGTTTCTGCCTGCCCCTGGGGAGAGGCCCCGGCCCCGCTCCGCAGCTCCGTTTCGCTCCGCGCACCGGCGCAGCCCGGCTCCCCCGCTCCGCGCTCCCGGCTGACAGACAAAGCCGAGCCGGAGCCCGGGCTGCGCACTGCGGCGTCCCGGTTCTCCCCGTTAGCTCGGGCGGGGCGCACCCGCCAACCTCCCCTTCGCCGGCGGGACGGCGCCCAGCATGTCCGGTACCGGAGCGCGGCGACACGCGCACGGCCCGCCGGTAGCGCTGCCCGCAGCGGGCAGGGCGAGGCGGAAATGCTCTGCTCGGCGGTTCTCTGCGCCATCGTGCCCGGCACTGCCCGGTACTGCCCGCGGACCGGGGGGGGGAAGCCCCGGTAACGCGCTGCCGAGAGGTGTCGATGCGTCCGCTTTGTACCGGTGGCGGCGACCCCGGGCTCCGGTGCAGCGCCCGGCGGGGTTCTATCCGGCTCCAGCCCTGCGTCCCGCTTGGGCTGGGTTGGGTGTGCTGGGACGGGGTTCTCCCGCAAGCGATACGTGCCCGGCGGGTGACTGCGGGCTGAGAGAGGCTGATGGCTGGAATCAGTTCATTTACTTCATTTGTTTTAATTGGTTGTGATTATCATTAGGCCGTGGAGTTTGAATTGCGCGTGGATGCCCCTGCTGAGACTCGCAGCCCGTGTCTTGTCTCCGAACTGGTCCGGAGACAACCCCCCTCCCAGCATTAGTGGCCTCGGTGCGCTCCCGACCGCGGCTCCGTGTTGCCCGCCCGGAGCCGTCGTCCCGTCCCACTCGGTGCCTGCTCACCGCCCCCTGCCCGCCTGCGCTCCCAGCGCGGAGCCCGAGTTTAATATGCCGTGAGTGAGGGTTTGTTAATTAAGTGATAGGTCTCCATTAATTTGTCCCTGGAGAACGCGAGGCAGTCGATCCGAGTTGGAGCCGGGGTCACTGATCCGTTTCACAGACAAAAAATAAGGGAAGGGTTGAATCTTTCTCTTCGCAAAAGCACAAAGGCTGCTGCGCTTTCGACTGCTGTGACGGTGGGAACTGGGAGTCCGCGGGGACCCGGCTGGGCCACATCGCGCTCCTTGCCCGCTTTCAGCTTCCTTCTCTTTTCTAAAGCCTGAAGCGGTACGGGGAAGGGCCCGGGGCAGCGTCTCCCTCCCGCCGTGCCGGCCCTGCGGTGCACGCCGGTGGGAGGACATTGTTCCCTTTGGCGTTCACTCCTGCCGAGTCAGTTTCAGAGCTCTAAGCTCTCAGAAAATGCTCTTTCCACCTTCCCTTCCTCGACAGCCATCCCGCCAGGAGAAAACCCTCGTGTTGTTGGTGCTACCCGCGGGAGGACGATGGAGTCTGTGTTAGCAGTATCCCCGTAACGATCGCTAAGGCGAGCTTTCTTCGATTTGGAACATATTTTTACGACAATTCGGTCGACCTGAATCTCCGCTCATTTGCATAGATCGATACTGGAAGCAACCCCTCTCTCCGAGTCTGCTGGCCTCCCCTCGCTAGCGCTGCTGGCAGAGGCTCCACGGCCCGGGCCGGAGGGAGGCCTGGGCAGGAGGGAGGGGACAGTTCCTTGCGCTCTGACCCGCTGCCGTGCCCGGAGGGGACCCATTGTTCTCTTCTGCCCCTGGACCGCCCCTTCCTCCCACCACCTCAGTGCTGCGCTCGCACAAACGGATCCCGGTAATCCCGTTAGACAGACAAAGCCTCATTATTCCGCCTTCCCTTCCTGACGAAACCCAAACGCTGACACCTCACAGGAGCGGCCGGGCCGGGCCCCGCGTCCCCATCCCGCACCGGCCTCGCGAGGCGCTGCCCCAACCGCGCAACGGCAGCTC